>JABUQX010043590.1:15000-27858 GCA_015478945.1 Trachelipus rathkii | reverse complement strand
AGAGGAGAGATTCTAATCTAAAAATTTTTTATTGAAATATCAATCAAATACAGTTTAAAACATATATAGAACAAAGAAAAATCTTAAACCATTCTTTAACAAGATACGACTGTGATTCATTACATAATCCGTAAGTTCATATATAGTTATAATATATATATATATATATATAGTAGGTTATATATTATATATATAGTATATATATTATATATAGTTTTGTGTATATATTTATATGTTTATTAATATAGTTATATATATAATATATTATTATATATATAGTATTTATGTATATGCCATGTGTGTATAACAGGATGGTTTTAAGTAGCTAAAGTGTGAAATTAATGGTCCAAATTTCATATCACAAGAATAAACCTTTATTAATTAATCATGTCGCAAAATATCTGATACTATATATCGACACTAACCGATTGTTTCATCCGTATATTAGTTTGGTGCTGGAAGTGTATAGTGAGAGCGTTGTGTAGATAGGATCTGTTTGGCTATTACGGATTGTGATACAGAGAAAAACTTAAAACAAGAGCTAAAAAATGAGCTTGAAAATAGAAAAGTTTATGGAAGTCTTTCAATTTAATATTTAAAGTTATTGTGCACTGATAGATTGATTGCGTTTAAAAAAAGAAAGTAACTTATAGGCTTATAGGACATGGTACTTAAGCTTTTTTTTATTATTTTCCCAGCAGCGTCGGGCGATCGGGGGTAGCGGGAGCGAAGCGCCCACTTAGAAAAACATTCGAGTGCCATGCGCATCATTTACCACTATAATTAATTTAAGATGCTATTTTACTGACGATCTAGGAGGTAAAAATTTTAAAAAAAAAGACAAAAAATAATCAGTCAACGTGATGGTCATGATATATATATATATATATAATATATATATATTTATATATTATATATATAATATATATAAGTATATATATTATTATTATTATTATATATATTTAGGTATTTATATATATATATATATATATATATATATATATATATATATATATATATATATATATATAGGTGAAACTAAAGAAGTTACCCGCAGCATATCTCGAAAACTAAGAAATAGGTACAAGAAAAATGATAACATATATGGAATCAGCGATGAATTTGTATGGAAAATGAAAAAAAAAAAAATTTTTATTTTTAAAAAATTTTTTTTTTATATCCTTCCAAAACTAACGATAGATACAAGAAAACTAATAACATATTTAGAATATGAGTATGAAATTTGTATAAAAAAATAATTTTTTTTTTTAACTTAAAAGAATACCCCAGGGTAAACTGCAAAGATGCAAGAGTCGGGGTCTCTCGCCTCCTGTCCCAACCGTCGGCTCGAGCCCTAAAAAAATTCATACTCTGATTCCAAATATGTTATTGATTATCAAAAAACTTTATTTTTCTCTTAATTTATATAAAAATTTCACACGCTGATTCCATATATGTTATTAGTTTTGCTTGTACCTATCGTAGTTTTGAAGATATAAAAAAAAGTTAAAATAAATTAAATTTTTTTTTTTCATTTTACATACAAATTTCATACGCTGATTCCATATATGTTATCAGTTTTCTGTACCTATCTTAGTTTTTCGAGATATCATGCGGGTATTTTCTTTAGTTTGGCCATATATATATATATATATATATATATAATATATATATATATATATATATATATATATATTATATTATATATATATATATATATATATATATATATAGTGTATATTATATATATATATATATATATATATATATATATTATATATATATATATCTATAAGAAGAGACCAAAAAGTTTTAGAGAGATGAGAGAAAGATATAAAATATACTACACAATATATAATATATATATATATATATATATATACATGGGCGGCCGTTTAATGGGGGGGCAGGGTAGGGCCATGGCCCCCCCCTAGGTTTTGAATCTCATGAGAAATTTTCACAATTAATTTTTTTTAAGATCACACGGCTAAACGATATATATATATATAGTATATATATGATTATATATATATATATATATATATATATATATATATTATTTATATATATATATTATATATATTATATTATATATATTATTATAGTATTATAGTATATATATATAGGCAAAAGCCTATTTTTTTTTTATCTTGAGATACTTTGTGGCTGGAAATGTATGGGGAGGGGCATGCCTACCGCTGGCCAGTACTTGGTAAACGCCGCTATGTATACCTCCATCCATGTCATTCGGTTGTTGCCCCAAATCAGAGAATCGTAAGACGTTTGAAAAATAATTCTGAATTGTATGTTTTTTTTTTAACCAGGGCATTAATGTACTTTAGATGCATAATATCTTTTTATTTGCTCTACATCTTTATAGAATTATATGATGAGATATTGAGGACTGTTAATGGGAAAAAAATTTTTGCAAATAGTCCTGGGAAGAAAGGTAACTGCTTTTGTGCTTGAGAAGCCGAAAGAAGTAGTGGAGGTGGTTAAAAATTTATTATTATTATTATCTGACAAAGTGAATACTGAAAAATATGGATAAGCCTTATAATTAAAAGGCCTAGGATTGATAAATAAGGTTATTCACTTGTGATTGAACAAACTACGAACCCCATTTAGTGCTGGTTCTAGTAATGTTAATGATAATTTCAAGTGGTATTGAAGCCATCTTGTTATTGATATTAAAATTTAGTAGTGTTGCTACTTGAGATAATAGCGTACCAAGAAGAAAATGTCCTGGATAGGAAATTACATAATTGGAATCAATATTAAAAGTTAAATTTTGACTTATTACAAAAACCGTACAAACCACCAATAATGTACAATTTTAAAGATGCCAAAGAGGAAAAAACTCCTTTCCTTATGAATAGCTAGATCTGCACAATTCTTTGCTAGCGTATTCTAAAATATTGAAGGTCGTTTTGTAGATTGTGTGGCTTATTTAGACATTCTATCAAAAGAGACATTTTTGGCTCCTTTATTGTAAAACCATTTAGAAAATATAAAGACATGCATTCATGTGCTAAAGCCCTGCAGATACCGTCAATTTTTCCGATTTGCTCAAATTCAGAGTAAAAGCTGGAGATGTTGTTCTTGTGGAACATTTGATTGAAATCAAGCGGAGTAAAAGCTAAATACACATCACACATATGATTCAGAATGAACTTATATTTTTTGTGGAAAGTTTGGATTATTGTAATTAAATTTTGAATGAAGTAAAGAATTGTAAAATATTTCTCTCTTTTTAGCAAGACGGAGCAGCAGACACTTATCCGGTAACAGAACAGCTTATGCGATGTGGTGGTTTCGCTTTCGTTGATGAAGGGATCTCAATGTACGTGAAGAATTTCTAGGCTTTACTCTTCTTTAAAATACTTAAAGCTGAAGATATAGCCAAAGCTATATTGTCTACTATTTCACGAGATATTTAGCAATTTAAATATGAGTGAGCTTGTTGGACTTGGTTTGATGGTGCTCCACCATGGCTGGCAAAAGAAAATGGAGTTCAGGAAGTTAATAAGAGATCAGTACCCTAAAGCCAAATTTTTTCATTGTTGTTCCTATCGTTTTAATTTTATAATTAATGACCTAAATACTCTTCCAGAATTTCGAACACTATTGGAATAGTAAGATAATTTATAAAATTTTCCATGAAAAAATGTCTCGCAGAAATTTGGTGGCTAATATACTATTGTTGTGCGAAAACACGATGGCCTGCCAAGTACAAATCAACTAGGATTATTTTAAGAAACATTTTAGCCAAATAAAATTATCATTACAAAATCTCTCATCTGATCCAGATGTAACGCAAGCCAAACGAACTGCAGCAAGTCAGCTTTCATCAGCAGCAGGAAGTCCTGCGTTTCTGATCTGTTTAATAATCATGACAAATAGTAGTTCATAATGTTGCGAGAGTATAGGAAATATTCAGTCAAACTACCAGTAACTTATAGAGTTTGGATGAGGTTCATTGTCACATAGAAAAACTTTTAACTATTTTAAAAATGATGGAAATGAAAATAATGACTGTTCTTTTTTAAGAATTTTTTTAAAAAATCTAAGAATTTTTGCCAAGATTTTTCCAATTTCCAAGTGGCAGGTTATCCAATGAAATTTTTTTTCCAGCCTCAGGAATCAAAAAGGTTATGCTGAGGTTGCTTCCAGAGTTGCAACTATTTATACTTTTATCTTGATTCTCGTCATTTACTCTCTTGAGTTTTCAATTTTCGGAACACAGTAATAACATCGACCTTTCCTTGCTTTTTGCACCCCAGTTAGAACAAGAAAATTAACCAAATCCGAATATTTAAAAAAAAATTGAACTCATTATAACTGAGTATAATATTGACAACCTAATCGGTGAAACAGAATCTTTGTTTAATTTCTGGAATGATTAAGATAGGGAACAAATAGATGAGAAAGATGAGCTACAGCACATTACTACAAAATCATTGTGACATTTTTCCCAACAGTTCCATAAGCTATCAAAGTACTTCACACTTTCATCAACTACTTGTGCAATTGAAAGGTTCGTTTAGTACCCGTTTAAACCGAAAAAACCAAAAACGAAACAATTGGTTAAGAACGGTGGCTAAGGTCAAGCTAATCTTGAACGAAAGATTAAATGGGCTATGTTAACAAGGCATTCGCGGGGGAAACGTTTCAACGTCAAAAACCCATCACTTGATAGAAGATATTATGTGATTTTAAGAAAGGGAAAAGAGAAATAATAAATTCTTTATTTTCATGCTAAAAAGGAAACACTCTAATAATATAAGACTTCTTACTAGTTATACCAATTTGAAATAAAACTTTTCGTAAATTGTGAAATTTATAAATATTGGGCTGTGTGAATTATCATTTTTTTATTATTCAAACCTTGAAAACACTGTATCTTTAAGAATAAATATTATATATGATATATATTAGTATATATATATATATATATATATATTATAAGTATATATATTATATATATATAGTATATAAGTATATATATATATAAGTATAATATATATATATATTTGGCCCCCCCTTAAATTTTGCTATAACGGCAAAATATTATAGTATATATTATATTATATATATATATTATATATATATATTATATATATATATATATATATATTATATATATATATATATAATTATATATATATATATATATATTACTATATAGATATATATGATTATATATATTATATATAAGTATAATCAAGGTTAGGGTATTAGTTTTCTTTCAGAATAGTGTTCGGTGAGTTCGGTCGAACTGGTGTTGATATGTTTGTGTTGTTAACGAATTGGAGGTGATCTTTATCTGTAGAGGGCTAATAATCGATGTAAAGATATGTGACATTGTATTAGGCTTTATTTAAAAGTATGTGTGGAAAATAGGAGGAAATTTGAAAACGAGATGGTTCATAGAACTCGTATTCCTTCAGCTGTCGGTACTGCCTCTGCTGCCATTGTTGTCTGCAGCCTTTCCTTTTTCTGCTGCCAGTTGCAGTCCCTGCAGTCCCTGCTTCAGGTCTATTCAGCAACTGTTGTCTTTGCTTCAGCTACTGCCTTTGATGCAACTATTGACTCTGCTTTCGTTTGCTTTCCTCTGTTGCAGCTGCTGCCCTGATTCGTTTTCACTTACAATATTATTTCCCATTAAGATTGTCCTGTTAGTTTGCTAGGTAACCATTGCAGTATCCTTGTGCTCCTGAGGAATTTAATCGGTATCAGTGATTGTGGGAAATTAGGAAGGAAGGAGTTAGGATGGAAAAAAAAAAAACAACTTGCGAATATAAAACGTCAGTTGTGTGTTGTGGGGGATTGTACGAGAGTTATCATCGCCATGCGCCAAGGTACGCCAAATAAAGAGAAAATTACTCCAGATACAATTAAAAATACTTTTATTGTGTTACTTATAAAAATAGACTTTGAAAAAGTAATATGTCCTCGCATATAATATTATATTATATATATATATATATAGTATATATAATAATATTTTGACATATATTATATATATATAGGTGTATATATTATATATATTACTTACTAAATTTATAATGAGATATATGGATGGTATGGTATTAGTGTTGAGTGTTTATATATATAGATATATATATATTATATATATATATAGTATATATATATATAATATCGGTGTAACGGACATTTGGTCGAGAAATAAATTAGGTTTAGGTTTAAGATAGATTAAGTTTGGTTAGGTAATAACATATTTTATAAAATAATTTTAATGTTTTAAGAACTTTATTCTCATTTTTCGACCAAATGTTCGTCCGGTCCAAACGTCCATGCGGTCAAATGTCCTGGTACCAATATAATATATATTATATTATATATATATATATATATATATAGTATATATATTATTATATATATATATATTATATTATATATAATTATATATATAGTTATTATATATAGTTTATATATAAATATATAAATATATATAGCTGATATTGATTAAAAAAATAAAGTAGTTTTTAAAAACCTCGGCAAGCAACAAAAATTACTACATTTGCTTACTGCATAACGGATGCAAAGCCAGTCTTTATTGAACGGTCCATATTTTCGGCACTCTTTGCATACCCTTTGTTGGCATGAAGAGCAAATGGCACCCCTGTTAAAAAGGAATCCTAATTCGGCTTGGCACCTTCCACATAAACTCGAGCTGATCTCCATTCTCATTGCCTACTTTCAAATCTGTTGTAGAATGCAAACGTTCGGCTGGGGCGAAGTTTTACTGGAAAACAAGAAATATATATATATATATATATATATATAATATAATATAGTATATATATTATATATATATATTATATAGTATATATAAAATATATAGTATATATTATAGTATATACTATATATATATATATTAGTATATAGTATTATACTATAAATATATGAAAAATTGCTAGAAAGTTCCCCCACCTTGAATAGGGCAAAGCCCGTGAAATGCAAACTTTTTAAATTTAAAAAAGAAAAAAAGAAAAAGAAAAAATACACTGCCTATGTCATGGATAATAACATGGACAAGGCGAGGACGATATGATTTTATATGAAGATCATGGACAATTCTTTGAATATTTTTCCTATATATACTGAGTATTTGTCCAGCTCTCTTGATAGGGTTTCTTGGTCTACGAACAAAACTAGCCCCCCCCTCCAAATAAGCGTATTTTCTTGGACAGAAAAGGATTTCGGTCTTCCTGTCCTAGAAAGATTTGCACCTGAACAAGTGGCTTGAAAAACAACAAATAATGCAGGTTGCCGTAGCTCATTTTACAGCAAGATCTGTTAAACGTACGCAGGTCTCATATTTATTATCATCTTTGTAAAATCTTCACTAAAACAAAAAAAAAAAAAAAAAAAAAAAAAAAAAAATGTAATAGTGCGTTTGTACGTCGCTCCTTACGGAGGTATTCGTAGTCATATTACATACTCGATTTGAAATCTGATAGGAATAAGAAGTCCAGTTGACAATTTTGTATTAAGACATTAAATTATATTGCATCGAGTTTATTATTGACTGTCTTATTATTGTGTCCTTTGCACATATATATATATATATATATATAGTATATATATATATATATTATCTAGTAATATTATTATATATATACATATATAAATTATAAATATATTATATGAGAATTAGTATGTGCGGTAAAAATATACAGAAAGATTTATTGATATAATATATAGTATAGTAGTATTATTATATTAAGTGATATAGTATATATGTTATATATATAGTATATTATTTTTTCTTTTACATATATATATATATATATTATATTATATATATATGAAACAATTGTACTTATTTTTAGTTGTACTTTGCCAGTTTATTATTATTATATTATTATTTATTGATTATGTAGTTATTATTATTAGTTTGATTATTATTATTATTATTATTTTATTATTATTATTATTATTATTATTATTAAGCGGCAGAATATATTAAAAATATTTAAAAATCATTAAAATCGGAAGTTATGGAACAATATTAATATCCGAATCTTATGATAATGAATGTAATTTTAATTATAATACTTTATAAAAAATATTAATAATAATAAATATAATAATAATAATAATAATAATAATAATAATAATAATAATAATAATAATAATAATAATAATAATAATAATAATAAATAAAATAAAAATAAAAAAAAATAATAATAATAATAATAATAATAATAATAATAATAATAATAATAATAATTAATATATAATAATATAATAATGAATATAATAATACTTAATAATAATAATAATAATAAACTTAATCGCGCAGCAATAATAAAATTAACTTTTACATTGTAACGTAATTTTTCGTAGCTTAGGGGGGGGGGCTTTGAATGATTTTTAAGGTATAGAAACTGAAGATCTTTTATGAATAGGTGAAAATTGGGGTTAAAAGCGTTACACCCATCCAATTAATATCAGCCTTAAATATAGAAATTGTTTTTAATTGGTTTAAAAAAAAAATGGGGTATTATTATTATTATGGTTGATTCAAACTATAATCAAGATGAAAATCGTTCACAGAAATGTAAATATGGTGGTGCCATTATTATGGTTGATTCACACTATAGAAATATTACCCCAGATAAATAAATTATTAAAATATATAGAAACAAATACAAATGATCTTTAAAAAAAAAATGGCGTATTTCTTGATTCCTCAAATTTAATACAATTATTAAGATGAAAATCGTTCACAAAAAATGTAAATATAGTGGCACTTATATTAGGGTTGATTCACACTATAGAATAAAGAAATATAGAAATAGGGAAATATTATATTAAATATAAAAACTATTTTCATTGATTTAAAAACTATAAATAAATTGGCATATATTATAATGGTTGATTCACGCTATAATATTAAAAGTCATCCACAGAAAAGCAAAATTAGCGATGCATTGTTAAGGATGATTCATATATAGAATATAGATAGAATATAGAAACATTTTAAATATAGAAACCGGAGTCCCGAACAGCTGATGTTCCTATTACATTTTTTATATATGTCTAAATAGTGGAGTTAGGCAGGATGTGTTATGTTTCTTGGTTATCCTCAATTTGTTTATTCAATGAGGGATATAACAGAGATATAAGATAGAGAGCGTTAACGGGAATAGGCTGCTCTACGATGACTCGACGCACACTGCGAAAACGCATTGGAGGGTACCTAACTATATAATTGCGGATGTTTGGTTGTTGTGGAGAATCTGAACGAGTTTTGAGAAGATTGGTAGAGAGATTTTGGCAGGGTGTGTAAAAGGAGGGGTTTGAAAGTAACCATAGATAAGAGAAAGGTTTATGGTTGTGGTGAGACAATCCTCGTGTGAAATTATGGTAGAGTGTGAGCAGTCTGGAACAAGTGTCTGATATATGTTGGTGATAAGGGAACGATGGTGCAGAGTGTAGTAGGAAAGTTGTGAATGGCAGGGAGGTGGCTGGTGCAAATTAAATCGTTGTGGATGTAAGGAACTAAGTCTTGAGTTACATGGTCTACATGAGGGTATGTTGTAATGTGTTAATGTAAGTAGTGAGAACTATGGTCTGGAAAAAAGAGGTATAGGCTCCCAGTAATATATATAGACTCTTGGGGGTGTTAACTGTTAGTGTGAGAAGAATTGCTAAAATGAGGATGAACGTTAAGAGAGTTGTCTGGTGTGAAGAAAGGGATAAATGAAGAATAATGAAAATACGTTACTTAAGGTTTCGTCATGTGGAAAGAATGAATGATAGTCGGTTGGTTAAGCGGGTGTATAGTGTTGAGTTTGCTGGGAAACGACCGGCTGGAAGACCGAAGAAAAAGCGGATTGAGTCAGTAAAGAAATGCCTGGAGGGGAGAAATGTGAGCTTGGCTGAGGCGAGAAGAAGGTGCATAACAGGTAAATGGCGGGGGATTTGGTGAGGGGGTATGGTTGTGCTCCCCTGGGCCAAGGATGAACCCACACTGACGGAAATACCATAGTGTAAGCTGTAGGGGTGGATTTTCTGACCTGCGACGAGTTCTCACCAAAAAGGTATAAAGGGTGCGGTACAGGCTGGCTTTCTTTTCGGCTTGTATCATATTCTTCTACTACTTTTCCATTTCCGATGCATGTTACACACCTTACCCCAGTCTTGGGAAAAGAAGGTGGGTGATGATACATACATACATACAATACATACATACATCATACATACATACATACATACATACATACATACATACATACATACATACTACTCCATTTAACATACAACATACATCATACAACATACAACAACATACATAATCCGTTCCTCCCTACTCACCCTATATATATATAATATTATATATTATTATATATATATATATATATATATATATATATAAATATATATATTTATATACACCCCCCTATCTCTTCTCACCCTACCCACTACTACCTATAATACACATAGCTATCGGATTAGCGATTAATTCAAGAATAAATACATCCCCCGCAAGAAGAACTGATGATGGCAGAGAATTCCACAGAGGAGAGATTGCTATTAGGAAAAAGTACCACTCAAGCAAAACTACTAAAGCTGCCAATCTAAACACAAAAATCAAATAATGACATGACACCCTTTGGGTTGTAGTACCTGTGGAAAGAAAATGGGGCGTCTATGTCCCGTGGTAAAGGTAAAATTCACGACTATTTGAAAATTTGCAATATTTTATAGGGTAAACCATATTCAAAAGATGGGTAGAGCTGGATTATCCCCTCCCCCCTCCGAGATGCTCACGGATGAGAAAAAAAAACTCATACAAGGTCTGATAAGACTCTTTTGTAGTAGGAGAGAATACGTGATGGGAAAAAAATATTGCAACAATGAACTCAAATACCAGCTATTTTAAAGATGCCCAAGCAACCATTGTGATAGAATTTTTTTCAAAATAATTTAATATTTCTATTCAGATCAAGATGGTTTACATTTTCCACAAGTGACAAGGTATTGCCGTCTAAGGAAGGATAAAAATTAGGTGTTCTTGAGAAAGAAAATAAAAAAGTTTAATTTTATAAGAATTGAATTCTAAGAAAGTTAGGGCGACCTCATCAAGAATTTATATTCGGATCAACAAAATAAGAATCTAAAAGTTAAAACAGAAAGGCAACTTAATGTGGAAAGTTGGTGCAAACTTGAATTGGGTGATAATATATATATATATTTATATATATATTATATATTATATATTATATATATATATATATATATTATATATATTATATTATATATATACCCTACTACCCACCTATACCTATCACTATATATATAATATATAATATATATATATATATATTATATATATATATATTATATATATATATATAATTATAAATATATATATATCTATTGATATTATATATATAATCATACCAATTGTACCACCTACATCATATTATATATATAAATATCCCACCTCACTACTCTACCCTCACTACGTATATATTCTACTATATATATATATAATATATATATACCTATATATTTATATATATAATATACTATTAATATATATATATATATAAATATAATATATATATCTTATATATATATATATATATACCTATTATAATAATATATATTAATTATTATCTATAATATAGTTGTAATATATATAATATGTATATATTATTAATTATATATTATATATATTATATATATCTTACTTATACCCATATATATATATATATATGTATATATATTATACTGGAAACCCGCTACTAATATATATTATATATATATATATATATATATATATTTATATACATACTATATATATTTAATATACCTATATATAATATTATATATATATATATATATATATCATATATCCCTATATATTTATATATTATATATATACATAATATATACTATCTAATAAATACCTACTCATATATAATATACCTAACATCAATATCCACTCATATATATATTCTTATATAAATATATTATATATATATACCTATATATATATATATATATTACTCCTATATATATACTGTCTGCTATTAGGGAAGGGGTATACGGATTATATATATATATAATATAAAATATAGTATATATATACTTATATATATTATTTATATATATATATATATCTTCCTATATATATATATTATTATAATATATGATATATAGTAACGTATTACTGTACAGCCGCTGCAGAGCAGGGACCGGGAGCGGGAGCCCGCCTGAGCAGGCAAGGTTTTTGGGTGAATCGCAGTCCGAAATATTTTTTGGAAGCCAGAAGCCGGAATACCAATTTTTGAGAATGGAGCGCCAGTCAAAAATTTTCTATTGGATGGGGCAGCGAGGAAAAAAAGGACGCTGCTCCAGCAAGTACAATTTAAGTAATTATATTGTATTACTACGGTTGTATTATATATATATATATATATATATATATAATATATAATATATATATATATATATATATACTATATATTTTATATATATATATATATTATATATTACTAATACTACACTAACTAACATACCAATTTCAGTTCCCTCACACTCACGGGCTGGGCTTTTTCAAGGAGGGGGCCAAAACATAAAATAATAGAAAACCCCTTTTTTTTTAACCATAACTTTGAATTTTCTGCTCGGGCAAGCGCACGTGGTCTAACGAAGGAAGATTAATACAGTTGGAAAAACAGAGAAGGCAAGGAGTTCCACAAAGAACAGAAGCAGCTGGAAAAAAGAGGCCACCACAACACACAGAGTCTGGGGTTTTCAATATCAAGCAATATTCATGCGAAAGAAACGACGCCCCTTGTGATACGAGGGGCG
>JABUQX010043589.1:0-40000 GCA_015478945.1 Trachelipus rathkii | reverse complement strand
ATTTTGCGAAGTTACCGTGAAATCGTACGAAATATTTGCAATTTTGAGTTCGATTTTTTGGAAAAAAGGCATTTGTATTAGGCATTATTTGGCTTACTAATTTTTAAATATTTAGTACATATAAAAATAATAATAAATAATAATATAATAATATAAATAATATAATATAAAATAATAAAATTATATAATAGCCCAAATCCTAGATAACGCAGGCAATCATATTTTTTCCGTAAACTTTTTTTATCAAACCTTTTGACCACCTATTCTTACTACAGCTGGCTATTGATTAGCGTGAGGCTTTGTTTATAATTAGCGTTTTTACGTGTTTATTTTGCAGTTATTTAAAGTTTTTGCAGCGTGTGCATGTATACCGATGGTCAGCATTTTTTTTTAATAGACTACGTATGTACTAGACGAAACGGGCAGATCCTACAGTAAAACAAATTATATTATTTTGGAATCAGCCGAAAATTCTAAGGAGGGATTAACTTTTTTTTTTTTTTTTTTTTTTTTTTTTTTTGACAGTAAAATTTTTTTTTTTAACTAAAGGAATACGCATAGGGTAAACCGCAAGATGGCAGCGAGTCGGGGTCTCTCGGCCTCTCCGGTGGACGAAGGGGGGGACTAATCAACCCCTCCGGGGATGGTCTCCGACCCCCGCTCTTTGGTCTTTGGTGTCGCGGGGGTTCCTCCGACCATCCCTCCCGGGGTATGAAACGTCCCCCCTCTGTCCCCGTCGGCTCGAGCCCCCTAGAAAAAACTTAAAATTTTCCAAAAAAAACAATTATTTCACCCAAATTTTAGGGGCTCGAGCGACGGGGTGAAGAGGGGGACGTTTCGTGACCCCGGAGGGGATGGTCGAGGAAACCCCGTCGACACCCAAAAAGACCCAAGAGCGGGGGTTCCGGAGACCATCCCGGAGGGGGGATTAGTCCCCGCGTCGCGCACCGGGAGGAGCCGAGAGACCATGCCGGACTCCTACATCTTTTGCGTTTACCCTAGGGTATTTCTTTATTAAAAAAAAAAATTTTTACTTCCCAAAAAAAAAAAAAAAAAAAAAAAAAAATTTAAATCCATTAGATTTTTCGGCTGATTCCAAATATAGAATTTTGTTTTACTGTAGGATCTGCCGTTCTCTAGCTACAATACTGTGAGCATTAAAAAAATCTGACATCTATATATTATATATATAATATATATATATATATATATATATATTTATATATATATATATATTATATTATTATATATCTATATATATATATATATATATATTATATAATTATATATATATATATTATATATATATATAATTAATATATATATATATATTTAATTGTATTTGATTATATTGATTTTTTTGATTTGAAGTATTATATATATATATATGCTATATATATATATTATTATATATATATATATATTATATATTATTTATAATATATATATATTATATATATAGTATTATATTTATAATATATATATATATATCATATATATATATATTATATATATAATATATATAATAACACTTTTCAAAAAAATTTCCAAAAAATCATAATAATGAAATACAATCTAAATATATAAAAAAGGCTCTAGTAATGAAGATGTGTTGCTTCACATTTTATTCGTTTCAGTCACTATGATCTGGATAGTCGTAGGCTGAGCATTGCCCCTATGCTCTTAATTTATATGATGAAAATATCGTCGATTGCATATAATACTATATAGCGAGAGAGAAGAGAGGAGAGACGCGAATTAAAAACCAACAAACTTTTAACTCTTTAGTAACAGTACAGTTTCTACAAATTTGCCATATATGTTATTATTTGGTCAGCCTTCCGAAAGCAACATGCATGTAACAAAAACTAAAACAGCTACAGGAAAAAAAAATTATTAATCAGGAGACATTTTCATCCATGAAATTAAAAAAAAAAATGATAACACTTTTGAAAATTTTTAAATTGTTAAATGTTGGAAAATCTGTATGACAATGATTATTTTTTGAAGAACGAAGGAGCTCCATGCTACCCGAGAGAAAGTTAAGGTTTGCCAAATGTCGAATTTTTTTTAACTAAAAAAATCCCAAGGGTAAACTAGAAAGATGTCAGAGTCGGGGTTTCTCGGCCTACCGGGGGACGACGGTCCCTCCGTCGGCTCGAACCCCCTAAAAAGGAAATAAAAAGAAAAATTAAATTTTTTTCCAGAGCCTAATAAAAAAAACAATATTTGGAAACTCTTGCTCTCGTAGTACTACTGCAGAAATGGAAGGTTAAGAGAGAGTACGCTGCCACCCTATGATTAATACTAATTTTTTGGTTTCAACAAAAATATTAGAATAAAATAATTTTTTTTTAATAATTTTTTTTTAAGTTTCATGAAATCAAAATTGTTTATTTATTTTCTTGTAGATGTTTATACGTTTTTTTAGTTTTTTACATGCATATATGGAGTCCTGTGCTATACCTTCACCTATATAGTATATATTATATATATTATATATATATATATATAATATTATATATATATATGAGATAAAGTATATATATATATGATATACTATATATATTACTATATATATATATAGTCATAGTATATTATATTATATATATATATATATATATTATATATCATCCATCATCATCATATCATAATAATTGATATGTGTATGGTATATATACATTGAATATATATCATTTACATATACAATATTTCGCATAAAGATGCCATCACCCCCAGTACCACGAGAGTAGATAGTCTAATTATTTATTATTATTATTATTATTATTAATTATTATTATTATTATTATTTTATTATTAATTATTTATTATTATTATTATTAATTATTATTATTATTAAGGACGAAAACGTCCCCTTTGTAGCCCATTCCTCTTCTATGCATTTATTTTTTATATTAAATTGCTATTTTTAATGATGTTTTATTTAATAAATACCATGGACTGAATAAAGTATTTTTGATTATTATTATTATTATTATATTATTATTATTATTATTATTATTATTATTATTATTATTATTATTATTATTATTATTATTATTATTATTATTATTATTATTATATTCATTATATATTATTATTATTATTATTAATTAAATTCGGCCAGCACGGGAAAGAGCAACTTTACAGAATTAAGGAAATTCCATACGTTTGGTGAGCATTTTTCGCGATTTAGCGCTAAGTTTGACAAAAACGAAAGCAAACTCGAGCATTTCTTACGTTTCGTAAGCACAATGCAAAACGAAAGCGGCTTTAGTTATAACGTGTTTAGACCAAATTATGGAGCCTCCTCAACCATAAATTTCACCTACACAGTGGGTGTGCAAACGCCATTTACCGTGGAGTGCCACACTTGACTACAAAACAGTCCTCATGGGGCCCATATATATATATATATATAATATTATATTATATATATATATATATATATATATATATATATATATATATATATAATAGATAAGATATATATATATATTATATATATATATATATATTTAATTGTTTAATAATTTGATAAAGTTCAAAATAAATTATCTTGAAAATTTTTAAATTGTCATGGGCTGGGCCGCATGGGAAAGCTTGATGGGCCGCGTGTTTGACACTCCTGACCTACAGAGTTGCCAAGTGACAATTTAGTTAAATACTAATGTCGCATTTTTGCTTCACAAAAAAGGTTTAATTTAAATTTTAAGATGTTTAACAATACCCTAAGGGGAAATTGCAACGCTATCAGGTACCGGGGGTATTTCAGGAGGAGTCCCTGTGGGCCGGATTGGATGACGCTTCGGTCTGCCCCAACTCTCCCCCCCCTGAAACTTCTACCCCACGCAGTAATCCCCCCAGCTTTCTATTCTTCCGCCTTCAATTACATAAGTTTTTAAGAAAGTAGGCGTCTAATATCAAGCAGTGTCTTATTATTATTAACCAGAGCTGAGGAGATGATAATTATTTTTGGATCAGTTTTCTTAAACACCCGAGAGGGACTCCGACTCAACCATTTTAAAATTACTTGGTCATACTCCGGCTCCGGCTCCATCGTTTTACGATTATACGACGTATAAGGGGGTTCACCCATCCAGGAATATTTTATGATGAATTTGCAGAAATAACAGGGATTGTACTTGACGATGAAGCTGTTGAGCCACTATGGGTCAGAGAGAGCTCCAGGGGGTACAAATACTTGACTTGGTACAAGATGACTTGTCCCCCAGGAGTCCTGACGTACACCGATCTGACTTTGCTGTCGCCACCGTGTATATGGTCTACGACCACTCCCGTCTGCCAGTAAGGATGTTTCTTTACTGGACTTTTGATAAGAATAACGTTGTCTTTTTTGATTAAATTATTCCAGTTGACTTGGTAGAGATCTCTTCCAGTCTCTCTTAGACTAAGAAGGTACTCATTGTACCACCGGGTACGAAACTCTTCGAATTTTTCCGAAGAATATTTGAGACTTTATTAGCTCTTACTGGGCCGAAGTTGAGTCAACATGACTGATTTGACCCAGCTCCGGGTAAAGCCATATTTGTTTTTGACAAAGGCTTTATGAAGTCGTTGGGAGTGAGTGGTAATATTTCATTTGAACTGGTAGTGTAGGTGAGCGGACGTGAATTAATTGTGTCAGCAATATCTGACAGAATCGTAATGAAGTCAAAATAATTCAACGAGGAACGTCCAATTGTCTGGAATATACAATCCTTTACCACTCGAATTAACCGTTCCCAATGGCTTCTCACCCATGGACTATATAGAGAGAATGCGATTGTGCGAAATCTAGTTTTTCCTTAAAAACTCACTCCAATTCTCTGACACGACGAAAGTTCCTAAAAAGTCAGTACCTTGATTGAAAGAGAGCCCGTTATCACTGCAAACGCAATCAAGCACTTCGAAACGATTAACAAATCGTTGAAAGGATTGGATGAATGATCTAGATGACATGTCTTCTATTAGGTCCAAAAAGACCGCACGAATATTTAAAGAGGTGTAAATGATTATGAACATTTTTGGGGCTGAGCCAGAGCCCTTGACTTTGACTCACCAATGTTTGATGTAGTTAACAGCTACATGTTTAAAGGCCTGAATAATTCCACCTGGTTTTTTGAATAATTGGTGAACAGCGGGTACCGAAAAGCAAAATTATTGAACTTTTTGCAGACTATGCATTCCTGCAAAAACATTATTAATAGAGGTACGCGCAGATGTCACCTAGAAGCTTTGGAGCCAAACATTTGTAAGAGTGGCTTGGATGCCTAGATGCTTTCACTTATTGTGAGCATCTCTTACGATTAACTTAGAGAGTGGTGACTTTTGGAGAGCAAGATGGGATTAATTACACCATAGTTGTAATAATTGCATCTTGACAAACAACCCTTGCTCCTGATGAGATTATTTTCATCCAAGAACAAGTTCAGATTAATTACCAAGTCCGGAACTTGGTCTGTGAACGAAGAATTATTTTTGACCTCTTCTAGTAATTGAAACTCTTTTGAGAACGATTCTTTCTGCATTATCTGCAAATAATACAGATGTGCTTTTAAATCGTGCCACACCTCTTAACAAGGTTCCAAACTGGAACAATAAAGCAACTACTCGATGTAGAGTGTGCAAATTTGAATATTTCGCTAAATCCACTATAGGAGGTTTATTGCCACCTTGAACAACAGCAAAAACTGGAGAATCTATTTACAGTTCAGCCGATGTCATGTAAACCCTATTTAAATAGTGCCATTTAGTCGAAAAAGACATGTTCCTTTGGAACTCTCTGAAAGAAATGTCTCTGTTCAGAAAGCCAGCTGGATTATCTTCTGTTCTGACATAGAGAAATTTGGGACTTAGCGAATATTTCTCTTGAAGCGAAGAGCTCATGCTGCGAATATCTTGCACGCGGTTCTTCACAAATATTTGCTTGACTTTCAATATTCTATTTTGGATCCAATGAAGAGTTTTCTGTGACTCAGAGAATATGTTCAATTCCTTGAACTTGACACCCGACAGTCTACTCAACATTTGTGGTAAGCACCTCAACGCCAAAAAACGCAGACAACAATTCCAAACAGGAAAGCGTTCTTCCTTTTGAAGATGCGATTTCTCCCTTTGAACAAAGATGATTTGGATCCTCTGCTGCAGAAGAGACATACACCACGAAGCCCTAAGTAACTGTGCTTGCATCGCAGAATATGTAGATACTTAAATCAGAGTCATTTGACTCAAAATAAAATCTCTTAAAAGAGGTCCTTGCTCAACTTTTCCCACGAATTTTTGATTTCGGGAGCGATTATATCACCCCACCCTATGTCCACCTCCCAAGTTATCTTCATAAGAAGAAGGCCTCGAACGGTGACGGGAAGGTAAAGGCATAAATCAAATACTTTTGAAATCTCCGATAAGAGCTGTTTTTTTGTAGAGACACTATTTAATGAAAAGTTACTAGGACTCAGACCATCTTAAACGGTATTATAGAAATACCTTAAAACTCTTTCTTCATCACTTTGATGAGTTGCAAGTTTACCCTCCTCCTTGAATATTTATTTGAGCTCCGGACAATTGGAGTTCCAGGAGCACAAGTTGAAGTCCCCTTACTCATGCGCGAGGTATTATTTTGATATATATCTTGAAGTTCGTTGACAGACGAAGAAGTGTACAGAAAATTGTTAACGTACAGATTATTTTGAAGAAGAGAGGTGCAGAGATCAGGAGGGTATTTTTTGGCGTGATGCTGTACCACAGCCCACAGAACGTAGGGGCTGACTGCCAACCCGAAGATGATGGTGGCATAACGGTAAGTGAGTAGCTCACCATCATTAAGCGATTAAATCTACCCCTGGATCCGGATGCCTGATTAATTGAAAGGCTGCACCCAATTTTTAATGCTGCAGTTAAAGACTGGACGAATTTTTGTCTTAACTTGAAGGGCCTGTTTGATTACTATGGGTCTTTGGGGTATCCAGATGAATTTACGATAATATTTTGGATTCACCTCCACAGCTTCGATTATACCTTCTCTTAGGTATCGTTTGAATATTTCCCCATACTTATCAAGCAAGCTTTGAGCAGTCAATTTCTTTTTGACTCTTTGCATCGTGGTAAGATCAACGAGATGATTTGATGGAACTTGCTCAGGAATATTTTGAAACCACGGAATTTCCACGTGGTACCTTCCATCTCTGAACTCTATCCCTTCATGGAATCTCTTGATGAATATTTCATCAATGGAATACTGGTCCCGCTCCTCATTGATCCCTAGAGACTCTAATTTATAGAGGTTCTCCAGGCCCAAGTCTAAATCAGACTCGCTGTGGGTAAATAAGAGCGAGTCGAAGTACGAAGGCACCGGTTCCACCACAAGATTGATTATGTGTTCCGGAACGCTCCTGGCAGATCTTTGAAAATTTCACGGTATGGGGAGCTCAGATTCTGTTATGATTTTTTGACAGCTTTCGGAGAAGAATTCTTCCCAAAGATTATTTCATTTTGGGAAGGTGTTAAAAATGATGTGACAGGCCCAAAAGGCACGTACCCATGACAGGTTTCTAGGGCACTGTCCCAAATGCATTTTACTGTTTTAATATGCTTTAATAAATGAAAAGCATCGTTGTCCAGCAGCCCCTGAATATTTGAAACCCTGTCAACATGATAATTTCAATAGTGATTATCTGCCAATTTGAAGCCATTTTGGGTAATATTTTTCAGAGCCTCTGTCAGGCCTTTTACATAAAACCGATATTCAAATCAGGATCGATCGATATATATATATATATATATATATATATATATATATATATATATATATATATATATATTTATATATATATATATATATATATATATATATATATATATATATATATATTATATATATATATATATATATAAAATATATATATATATTATATATATATAATATAATAATATATATATATATATATATATATATATATAGATATTAATTTATTATATTATATATATATATTATTAATTATTATATATATATATATATTATATATATATATATGTATCTTTATTTTAGGACAGGCGTGTAATTAGAGAACTACAAATCCTACACTAAAACAAATGACATTTTTGTAATCAGGGGACAATTCTATTTCAGAAAATGTAATAAAAAACATAGAAAAGTCCTAACATAAGATTTTCATATTTTTAATAATGTAAATAAATACATTACGATAGTGTGTACGACAACTGCTCCATTTCCGTTTCTGCAATAGAAGGAGCGCAGAAGTTGCCAAAAATTGCTTTTTATATGCTCTCGAGAAAATATGTTAATATTTTTTTATAATTTTTTTTAGGGGGCTCTACCCGACGGTGGGACAGAGGGGGACGAATTCCCCCTGTTGTCCTCAGGTAAGGCCGATAGACCCCGACACGTTCCATCTTTGCGGTTTACTCTGGGGTATTCGTTTAGTTAAAAAAAGCAATTTTTGGCAATTATATATATATATATATATTATTTATATATATTATTATATAATATACATATATATATATATATCTATATATGGTATTATATATATATATATATAATATATATATATATATAAATATATAATATATTATATTATTATATATATATATATATATATATATACTGATAAAGGCAAATGACTCCTCTTCATATATACTTAAGTATATTTAAGTCTATCATTTGGAACTGTTTTGTAAAGGTTAAATGAGCTTTAATTGGAGAATTAAGTTAATAATAGGAAATGTCTGTAATGGGTATTCTTCTTTCTTTGCCTTACATTCTGATGGCTTTTTAGGTAACATTTTAGGTGTTTTTTTTAGTATTAAAAACATACCTTTAAAGTTTTTTAGCATTAAAAACATGCCTATAAGGTTTTAAGTTTTTAAAATACACCTTTAGGTTTTTTTGGATATTAAAAACATAACAGGTTATGGGTAATAAAAGCAAACCTTAAGGTTTTATAAGTATTAAAATATATTTTTTAACATATTTGGAAATTTAAAACATTCTTTTAAGGTTTTTGGATTTAAAAACATACTTTTATGATTTTTGGTATTAAAACATACCTTTAAAGGTGTTTGGCATTAAAAAGAGCGTTCAAAATGTTTTAGTACTCAAAACATACTATTAAAATTTTTGGCTATTAAACATATACCTTTAAGATTTCATTGTAATAAAAACATACCCTTAACGTGTTTGAATATTAAAACATGCCCAAAAACCTTTAAGGTTTAATATATTAGTAACATCCCTTTAAGATTTTTGGGTTATAAAAACATATATTTAAGGTGTTTTGGTATTAAAAACATACCTTTAAAGTTTTTGGGTTTAATTAAAGAACATATATCTAATGCTATTGGGTATTAAAAACGTGTCTTTAGGTTTCTGGGTATTAAAAACATTCCTTTAAGGGTTTTGTGTATTTAAGCATATCTTTAAGGGGTATGGGCATAAAAATCAAACTATTAAAGTTTTTATGTTGTAAGTCATGCCATTGAAGTATTTGGGCATTAAAACATACCTTTAAGGGTTTTGGGTTTTTAAAATATTCACCTTGATGTTTTTTGGAAAAGAATACCCTTAAACAATTTGAGTATTCACAACATACCTCTAATGTTTTTGGGTGTTTAAAACCTAAGATTAAGGTAGGGTAACGTTGGACCTCATCTTAACCCCGTCCTGCCCACATTCGAATTTTTGAATAGAAAATGGTCCGTTTAAAGTTAAAATAATTTAAAAAAATAGTTTTACCAAATTTATTCATATTTTGATTTGTAATATTTTATTTTATAATAATAATAATAATAATAATAATAATAATAAAATATAATAATAATAATAATAATATAATAAATATAATAATATAATAATAAATAATAAATAATAATAATAATAATGGTAATATAATAATAATATAATACAATAATAATAATAATTAATAATAATAATAATAGTATAATAAAAATAATATAAAAAAATAAAAAAAAGAAAAAGAAAAATAAAAATAATAATAATAATAATAATAATAATAATAATAATAATAATAATAATAATAATAATAATAATAATAATAATAATAATAATAATAATAATAATAATAATCAAAACATTTTTATTTCATTAATTTTCCAACTGGAATTTAATTGAGTAAATCCTTTCTTAAATTAAACAAAGAAAACGGAATTAAAAACAAATACCAAAATCTCCTTTAATAAAACTAAGGATTGTGGGAAGTATAAACAAGAAAATTTGGAGTTCTGCCATCAATGATAGAGATGTGAAACTATTTTTAGCACCAATGGTAGAAATGAGACCACTTCTATCAGCAGTGGTAGAGGGACGAACCAATACTCTCATCAGTAGGTAGAAAGTATAACTCAACTTTCATAGCCGGATATAGAAGAGTAAATCACCTCTATGAGCTGTGTTAGACGGATGACCCCTTCTACCAGCGGTGGTACAGAAGTGGAGAGCTTTTATAAGCTATGGAGGAAGAGAAAATCACTTCTATCAGCAGTCGAAGAT
Source organism: Trachelipus rathkii (assembly GCA_015478945.1). Taxonomy (NCBI): domain Eukaryota; kingdom Metazoa; phylum Arthropoda; class Malacostraca; order Isopoda; family Trachelipodidae; genus Trachelipus; species Trachelipus rathkii. The sequence continues at coordinate 29,469 of JABUQX010043589.1, read as the reverse complement.
GAAAACTAGAGCAGGAGTAGAGGTTCTGGCTACTTCTATCAGTCTGATAGGGAGTGTGAACCATTATTATCAGCCATGATAGAAGAAGAGACCGCTTCTATCAGCAGTGATAGAGTGACGAGCTAATTCAATCAACGGTGATACAGATTGGGATGGACTCCCAATCTGTATCACCGCTGGTTGAATTAGCTCGTCACTCTATCACTGCTGATAGAAGCGGTGATAGAAGAGAAATTCAGTTATATCAGCTGCGGTATGGGAGTGAGCCACTTTTATTTGCATGTTAGGGAGTGTTAGTCCACTTTATCAGCAGTAATAGAAGAAGAAACAATTTATATCAGCAGTGCTAGAGATGAGAGCAACTTCTATCAGCGGTGGTACAGAGTGGGCGTCTACTTTTATCAGAAGAATATGAAACCATTTCTATCAGCTGTGATAGAGGGGCGAGCAATTTCTATCAATAGTGGTAGAGAGTGAAATCCACTTCTATCAGCAGCTGTGAATATGATCGTCAAACGTGGCTCAAACGGTAGAGCGACGGAGTCGCATGGCAAGGTCGCGGGTTCGGATCCTAGGTAGAAATTACCTAGAGAAGTTCCCCTTCTTGAATAGGGCTATGCCCGTTAGGTGTAAAATTAAAAAAAAAAAAAAAAAAAAAAAAAAGAAAGATAAGGGAAGATATATGACGTAATTTACTCCCCACACCAATTTACTCCCAATGCAAATTTACTCCCCCTACTTATTTATTCCCCCCCTACCCTAGGTTTCAAATTCTTTCATTTAGAAATCAGTATTTTTCCTTCTACCTTATGAAAAATATAAAAAATATTAAAAGCCATTAGACCCATTAAAAATATTTTAGTTTGATTTTATATTCTTAATTATAAGACTCATAAAATAGCTTTAGGCTCGTAAATCGGAAGTATGAATATATATAAAAAAATATAATTAAAAATATATATAAAAAAAATTTATATTTTTATGTCCTAAAAAATAAATTTTTAAAAATTTAATTTTATGTTATTTTTTATTAAAATATATTTTTAAAATTACTTCAAATATTTTGTTTTTATATCTTATTTCATTATTTTAATTTGGGAAACTTTATTAATTAAAACGTGCCTTGTGAACTTTATACAATTTAATGGCCTATATATATATATATATATATATATATATATATATATATATTATATATATATATATATATATATATATATATATATATATATATATATATATATATATATATATAAATATATATATATATCTCTATTATATATCTTTATAATATTATATATAATATATATATATAATATATATTATATATATATATATATATATATATATATATATAAAATATATATATATATATTATTATATATATATTAAATATTATATTATATATCATTATATAATATATTATACAATTTAATGGCCTATATATATATATATATATATTATATATATATATATATATCAGTCGAAGCTATGCAGCTTATTAAGAGAGTCAGAGCATGGTAATGGATTCAGAAATACCCCAAAGAAATCCATTACCCCACGCCCCTCGAGAGGGGCGTAGTCCTCGGGGCCGTCACCTGGCCTATTCCATGCCCAGGAAATACCTCATCTTTTACTCTCTGACATTTGTTTTATTTGGAAACGGCGCTCTCACCTATATCTTTTTTTGACATTGAAACATTGACATTGAAACTATTCCGGACCCTTAGAATATATCTGCTCCCATTGCAATAGGAAAAACATCTTTTGCGCGTAATGAATTCTCGTGTTGATTCCATATAAGATGCACTAATCTAATCGCTCCTAACAACAATTCCTAACATGGTCCTGCCATATGGTGTAGAACCCGAAAGAGAAATAAATATTCCACACTCCCACAATTCTATAAATATATTACCATTAAACACTGATGGAATAAAGAATAATCATAAGGAACTATAAAATACTCTCAGTAGATTCAATATACACAAAACAAGAAGTCAATTTATCATTGGACATTCACCTACCAAATTTTATGTTATACATCTGAGGCAAGACACCAACCCACCAAAAGCAGAGACTCATTATCCTTATCCATAAAAATATTCTAAACAGAAACAAAACAATAGATATATAATATATATATATATATATATATATTATATATATATATATATATATATAATATATATATATATATATATATATATATATATATATATATATATATATATATATATATATATACTCATGAAACAACTCATGAAAACAGATCATACAGATAACTATCAAACATTCGAAGTGCAAGTAAACAAGAAAACATTCAATATAATTGACATTTACATTCCACCATCCCCATCTCACTATTAGCCTCCAGACTATACTTCCGACCTATTAGTTTTTACACAATTTCAAAACCTAAATTAGCTGGTGACTTTAATATTCACCACCCAACGTGACTTAACACTCACTTACACACACCAAGAGTTGATGCACTAATGGTCAATTTACACACGGTTTGTATCCTCAACAGCTTACCGATCACCACTTCAACACAAACAAAACCCAAAATCTGCAGATATCTCATTTTGCTCCCCGCAGATCCAAGTGAACAAAACCTGGCAAACTTTCCAATCACTCTCCTCGAACTACATCCCAATAATAATCACAACACAACAAAACACACACATACTTTAAAAAATACAATATTAAATATAAGAAAGTAAGCTAGCATGTACTTGCAGACTACATAGAAAAAAACCATCACTCCTTTCATACTACGTGTTTTACTTCCCTTACTAAATCAATAGAACATTTCAATAAAATGATAAAAAAAGGATTGAAAAAGTTTATTTCCAAACGGTCGTTGCAAACACTATTTAATCCCAATTTCTCTCCAGATCTCGACATCCTCATTAAACAACAAAATACACTCAGGCAAAACAGATGGATACAAGATCAGGTAAACCAAATCACTTACACATTCCATTAATTTTCCAGCAGACCTCTGGATCAGGCATGTTTAGGTGGTAGAATTTCTTTGGTCAGCCCCCTTCGGGTAGGTGAGGAGCGGGTGGCGGCAAAGTGAAAAAAAATGAATGAAATATATTCCAGTTTTGTGGGCCGTCCCAAAAGTCGAAATTTTAAAAGATTGAACTAAGATATTGAACCAAAGAAATATTTCAAACAAACGAAAAAAATGAAGAAAAAATAAAAAAGAAATTTAAAAATAAAGAAAGCAATGATAATGATAATTTTAACACTAATCTAGTACTGTGAAGCACAATGACTGAGTCACGATCCAAGGGGCCAACCGTTCAACCCGTCGTTTGGATCCGAGGTAACACATACCTAGGGAAGTTTCCCTCTTATAATAGGGCAATGTCTGTAAGGGGGGAGTGAACTATTTTAAAATATAAGCATAGAGACAATATATGAAGAAGTGTTGATAAACCCTAGTAAACGCTAGTTTTCAGGAGCACGATTCAATAATGAAAATTGAAAAATTAAATCAGTTAATCACTCTTCACTTAATTTTTATTACAGATATGTAATAAATGCATGGCACACGAACATTTATCGTGCGGAGGTCTCTGACCAGTGAGTAGTGGGGTAATTATTTACATTTAATATAGCATATACTGTATATACTTATAATGCTGATTTTTTACACCTCATGTTTTTACATTTTGTTTAAATAACAAACTTAAAGAACTGTACTATACCACAACTAAATACAACGTACACATAGTACTTATTCAGGAATCCAACCTTACCCAAAACACTTATCTATCTGAATTTCCTAGCTATACAACCTTAAGACAAGATATGAATCCACCCAAACATGGTCTTGTCACACATACACAAAAATATCCAATTCGGAAACATTACAAATCACACGTAACCCCTCATGAACAACGTCCAAATTATCGCTTACCAATCAATTGAGAAAGAAGCCTACAGAAAAAAACATACAATTTAGTTAATTTTTATATCACTCCATCTACTTTCCAACACTGCCCGAAAGGCTATTTTCCTGACCTGCCTCCCCTTAGCACAATACAACAACTTAGTAATAGTCGGGGACTTAATGCACACCATTCCGCATGGCTTAATACTCTCTCTCTCTCTCTCTCTCTCTCTCTCTCTCTCTCTCTCTCTCTCACATACACACACACACACACACACACACACACACACACACACACACACACACACACACACACATCAAGAGGTAATGCTATTATAAAAACTTACATTCACTCTGTATCCTAAACAGTTGAAATCAACCTACTCGCCGATCTTTACAACATAATTAGAACTCCACATTTCCTGACATCTCATTATGCTCCTCCCAAATTTGAGTTTACCACAACCCAATACTAATTACAATTCAACATAAACACCCTATACATACACATCTTCTTAAATAAAACATCTATCAATTACAAGAACGCAAACTGGCAAGCTTTTACAGGAAGCTCATAGAAACCACATAGAACTAGATTTACACTTCTTTCGAATAGCCGATTTTATCTTCCTCAACGAAGCAACACAGCACTTCAGTAATATAATTCTAAAAAGAATCCAAAAAAATTTATCCCACATGGCCATCATAATCTAGTTCAACTTCAACTTTTCACCGGAAATTGAAAAGTAAAGGAACTCCCTCGGATAAAAATGGCAAACGAATCAAATTAAACCAAATTATAGACCTCAACAATAGAATAGACAATTTAATCAACTTAACTCAGAAAAAGAACTGGCAACACTAACCCAACCCAACCCTAACCCAACCCCAAACCCAACCCAACCCAACCCAACCCCAACCCCAAACCCAAGCCAACCAAACCCAACCCCAAACCCAAACCCAACCCAAACCAACCCCAAACCCAACCCCAACCCCAACCCCAAACCCAAACCCAAACCCAAACCCAAACCCAACCCAACCCAATCCAACCCAACCCAACCCAAACCCAAACCAAACACTAAACCACAAGACTATCACTACAAAAATATTCCAACAATAAAATCAATCTACATTTCCCACACTCAACCACCACCAACCCACGAAGCCATCTCTAAACAAAAGAACAAAATTCCCCCCCCCCCCTAACCCAAATGAAATATTCTTATGTCACACTATTCAAAAATTAATTACATAACTCACTAACAGGCAAATAATAAAACGGATTAAAATTTTGAAAACCAACCAAGTATTCAACATTATTAAAAACCTTAAAAACTCAGAAACAGTAGGACTTGACTATATATCCAATATTCAACTCAAACATCTAGGAACCAATGCTACCACACACCCTAACACAAATATTCAACATTGCATGTCAAGCCAACACTCTACTACCTCTTTGGAATAATGCTCATCAATATTAAAGTTAAACAAATCACCTAATAAACCAGCTTCGTACATACCTATCACATTCCTTTCCATAATATCCAAAGTATTTGAAAAATTAATCATCCTTACAATTCTCCCCCCTTATCACTGTATCAAACTTACAACATGACTTTCTACAAAAGAACTCTACCACCACATTCCTATCTGATCTAACCCAACACATTCTCACTGGTTCAACAAACTCCACCCCCCCTACACGACGTACTCTCCTTGTAACAAAAGATATCAACAAGGCATTCACTACAGTCCCCGTCACCTATTAATAAACAAAGTCTTTAACACAAGCATAACTATCGAAGACAAAAAATAATATCAAATTTCCTTTCCGGTTTCACAGCTAGAGTTATTCAAAGACGACACTCCTCCCGTTCAAACAAGTTATATAATGGAGTCCCTCAGGAAGCTGTCATTTCACCTACACTCTTTAAACTTTTTATGCGTGACCTCCATCATCCCACTTCCCTCTCCATAAAAGTTAAGTTATGCTGATGATATAATAATAACAGCTCAAGATTCCTCTATAAATATAGAATGAAGAGAACTGAAGCAATATATAAACTAACTGAAACAATGGCTAATAAAGAACAGAATGACTGCATCACCTCAAAAACCCAATATTACCTTAGTCACCCCAGATAGAAGAGAATCTAATACCCACCCTGCAATATTCCTATCAAACAATAAACACTCTCAGCAAACAACCCACCAACCTAGGTTTGACCTTTGACGCACATATGACATTTACTCTTCAAATCAACAATCTCACTTCAAAAACCATACAAATTAAATGCACTGAAAAGACTAGCTGAAAAAAAAATCCTGAACAACATAAAGAAACTCTCTCAATAGTATACAGACAATACATCAGCCCCTTCCTAAATTATGCATCACCTGCTTGGGCTTCCACAATATCACAATCCAATATTAAGGTATTAGAAACCCTGCCAAACAGAGCTCTCAAGATAATAACAGGGTTCCTTCCCTCCACAACCCATCCATATTTACGAACTGAAACAAAAAATCTCCCTTTAAAAACCCATCTTGACATGATATTCTGTCAATTCTGCAATAAATTATTTTCGATAGGTCAAAATGACTTGCAGCAGACATTACAACAACCCTTGAACTCTGGTGGTACATTACCTCGAGGTAACCCATTTATAGTAAGATGAAGCAAGCAGCGACAAAAGCACAGACAAGGAAAGTAAAAGTGTTCAAATATTAGTTATTATACAGACGAAACATCAGCCCCTTCCAAATTATGCATCACTCTGTTGGCGCTCCACGATATTACCTTTTCCAATATTTTAAGGTATTAGGTTAATCATCTCACAGACCTCACATGAATCTGAGGAGAGTTCATAAAGGGTCCTTCCCTCCACAAACCCATCACAAATTATTTTTACGAACTTGTGAAAACAAAATTAAAAATTTCTCCCTTTAAAAAAAAAAAAATTTCCCATCTTGACATGATATTATTACAATGTACAAAATTCCTTGCAATAAAATTATTTTTCAAGATAGCGTCAAAATGACTTGCAGGCGACATTACACAACCTTTGGAACTACTAGTAAAAGGTTGTTTTTGCGTTGCTGTGTTACGATTATCGCTCGAGGTTAACTGAACGCGGTTTTATAAGTTAAGATGAGAGAAGAAGCGAGGAGAACAACAACGAATGAGGAGCGACGAGCTAAAGCAAAAGGTTTTTTAAAGCAAGAGGTAAAGTTTAGTTTTAATTTTTGTATTAAAAACCTAAGTATTTATACTATAGTTTTGCAAAATATATATATAGGTAATTTTTTATATATATATAGGGAGATTATTATATAGAGAATAAATATATAATTTGCAATATATTTATATTATAATATTACTATAATATAATATATTATAATATATATATATATATATAATTAATTATAAATATAATATGATATAATTAAAGATATAATAATTTAGTTGATCCACTCACCCCTTACGGTATAATAGTTATATATTACCACCTACTACTTTTATGGATAAAAATCTTATTATACTCTATATTACTTATATATATAGTATGTAGCGTTATACTAGTTTAATATTGTATGTTTAGGTAGTATAGTTTGTTTTTGTATATATATATTTTATTATATATGAGTTATTATGTTATTATTTAACTATGATAAGTATAAATATTATATATAAAATAATATATTTATATTTAAAATTAAACACCCGCAATAATATAAATAAATACTTTATAAATAAGATAAATTAATAAAATAGTATAATGTTTGTAGGTAAGTAAAAATATATAAAAATAATAAGAAATATAATAGGGTGAAAGTAGGGTAGGGGGGGATAAGGGAATAGGTGTTAAAATAAGTAGAGGTAGGTATATGGAGTAAAATAGTAGGTAAGAGTTTTAGTTGAAGGAAGGGGAAAGAAGAAAGGGAATATAATAAAGTAGAAGGGATAAGTAAAAAAAGGTAATATATAGCAGTAAAAATGTAAAAATATAGGGAGTATAAGTGTTAGGGGGTCAGGGGATATAAAGTGAGGTATAAAGGGGTAAGGGGTAGATATGGGGAAAAAACAGGTGGGGAAAAATAATAAAAATGGAAAAAAGTAAATATAAATTAAAGGGATATGGGTAAGGGATGATAAATAGATAAATGAGGTAGGGAAAGGAATAAATAATATGGTAAGGTAAAAAATAAAGATACCGTATATAGTATGTAAGAAAGTATAGAATAGGTAGAAGTATATAGTATATAGTTTGAAATAGTATATATTATTGGTATTTTAGTCTAAGGGGGAATATTCAAGAGAAGCTAAGAGAGACAAAATAGTATAATTAGGGAGGAAACTATCGAAACGCCAAAGAACACGGTCTAAAACATTTGGCTTGCAACGATGTACAGTTCATTGGGGTATACAACATTGCAGTTGATTTATTTCCCTTGTGCCGTCTTTGGTCGGGAGCTTAAACCAAAAAAAATTGAAAAAATATTTTCGATGGTTATGGTTCCCACTTTCTTTTTTGATTGCTCTTTCATACATGCGCTGAATACGAAATACGATTTTTTACAAATATATTAGGGTGGGAATATCTACGGAGGGCGTTGTTCCCGCCCGGATGCATGGCTTGTAAACGGTATGTAGTTACCCCCAAAAGAATAAAGGAAGAGAATGTATTTCATCCTACAATTTATTATGATTATACACATAGTTGTATACTTTATTATTTCATATTCATTATTTTTAAACCGGAAAAAACATTTGATTTTGCTATTTAATAACATCAATATAGCAATTCTCTATAATATAAAAATATGTATATTATATTATGGTGTCGAAATATAAGAATTAATCCCCTAAGAGAAAAATTTCCTCCTATTTTTATCGAAATTGATATATTTTTTTTTTTTTTTTTTGGTCATTATATTAGAAGCTCTCTTGAGGAGAGAAAAGAAAAAAAGGCATTGTAGTGTTTACAATTATGTGGGAAAACTTTTTTAAAAATTAAAAAAAATTAAGAGGTTTTTTCATAATTTTTTGTGATAACACCTACTTTTCAAAATATCACTGTGGAATGAATTTTCCATGTTTTGCATATTAAATTTATTAGAGTCACTTAAATATCCAATATATATATTATGCAAAACTAGCAGTTGATAGAACTGACCATTTATTGCAACGAAATATTTTGGGCACTCACAATATAAGCAATATATTGATTCGAATGTAAAGGACGTCCACGTTTTTTTTTTTAAAAAATTCAAGTTTTAATAAACTCTAATCTTGTTTTAGAATTTCCATTCTTGTTAATAAATGGAGGAAAATACCTAAAATATAAAGAGAGATTGGGAAATAAGCATTTTATTAAGCAAATCAATTACAAATCAACTAAAACTACATTGACATTATAAATTACATTAATTGGTTCCTTTAAAAAGCATATAAAATACGTTTTAAGGAGAGACAATCCTTAGTGAATCCTACCATTTTTTTATACGGAGAGTTAAGTGAAGTTTGTTGTTAAATGTTTATGTGAATAATTTTTTTTTAAAAAAATAGTGATCAAATAGTTTTATGCTAAAATATATAAATGTTGAAGCAGTATTAAAAATCAGTTTTCGTTAATTGACTTATAAATTCAATATCGTAGTAAAATTCCGTTCAGCAACTAATGCTCAAAGTAGTTATTACGATACTTCAAATAGTTTGTGGCTTCTTGATAATTAAAAATTAGTTATTAATTCTTTTATATAAAATATTTCTTTTACGCACGTTTTGCTATAAGTTATTTTTTAACTAAAAACTTCACGCCTCAACGGTTCTTAGATCCCTCGCTCACTAGCGAATTTTCTGTATAAAAATCATCCAGAGTACCAGAAATATATATATATATATATATATAGTAGTATATAGAAATTAAGATATATTATTAATATTTATATATATTATATTATTAATATATATATATATATATATATATTAAATAATATAAATATTAATGTTTTATTTATAAATATATTAATAAAGATGTATATAGATAATATATATATATATTATATTTAATATATATATTATATATATATATATATATATATATAATTATATATATATTATATACTATATAAATATATTATATATACATATATGATATATATATTATATATATATATATATATATATAAGTATTATAGGTAAGTATATATGTATAGGTAGAATTAGCAAACTATGTATAGCAACTAGTGATAATAAACGAATGATAAATGTAATATATAATAAGGTATTAGATAATGAACCTAGGCCTTGACAAGGATACGCCCATAAGTGATAGATAATTATATTATATAGATTAGCCTTAGTAGTATATATAGATCATATACAGATATATATTATATTTATATTGAGCATATAATATCAAGGTGCCGGGTATATTAATAGGTGGGAAAAAAAAACGTACCCTCAGTACCTTTATATAATTAAGAAAATACACAGTCAGAGTGGACGCCACTCAAAAGGAACACCCCATGCCCCAGGCCCGAGGCAAACGCTACCTGCTCCGCTGAGCGCCTCGTACGACGCGCGCCGCCGCCGCCGCGCCCGCCGCCTCGCCGCCACCCACCTTCTCGAAGAAGAAAAAGAGAAAGACGAGGAGAGAAGAGTGGGAAATGATAGCGCGAATAGTTGCACAGAACCACTTCTCTTTCAACAACGGTGCTCGCTCTCGGAGCAAGAAGACTCTGGACGTGGAGAAGCCACAATAGAGAGAAAAATTGAGCCAAAAGGCCATACACCGTTAAACTTGTAACCCGCATGGAAGGAAAAGAGGATAAGGGTGAAAGGAGCGAAATCGTGGAATGGCGGGAAAAGAATAAACAAGGCAAAAGTGGGGAATAGAATATAGAGTATGGAGAAGATCAATTAGAATAGGCATTCCTCACGAAAGCTACGCTCACACGGACCAAGTGAATATGTAGACTCAAGAAGAGGGATATATAGAGGAAATTAAGAGGGAAAAAATACCCACTAACGTCACGGAAAGCCGCAATAAACGGGGGAAGAACGTGCGGAGGAAAGGTGAACCAGACAGAAGGTATAGAAACAATATAAATGGTACAATGGTTCAACTAGAGGGTGAATTCTACTTAGACCATCCAAAATCTGCAGACAGATCGAGCATGTACAATTTGAGGTGACAACAGAAAATCGATAGACGGGACAAGATACAGATATTAGTGGCCAGACCAGGAAAATTAATTAGTAGAGCAGTAATCCAGTGGTACAAAGCTATAAGATGAAAAAGTAAGAAAAGAACGCAGCTACAAAAAGACCCCCTTAGATACAACAAAATGAATTGGCTCCCCAAAAATAAACAAAAGAGCTAAAAACATGAGCAGATAACAGCGATAACAGGGTAGAGCGATGCGCGTAGAGAACAGAGGCGTCAATCCCTCAGGAACCAAACCTTAGTGGGCACTAGTGAGGAAACAATACGAACATACGAAACCCAATAGTGCCATTAGAAGGAGAGCAGCCAATGGGCCTACGACTCAGCGGCTAAAATGTGAAACAGGACTTCAATAGGATCAAACTTAAGGGGACGACAAGGTTCAACTAAATGAACTGTCCATCGGTATAAAAAAGCAAACATGATACTGCGCTGACCATGCGCTAGTACGTATATATTCAAATACGTATGAAAGGAAGGGATCAACAAGCAACTAGTACTAGGTATAGCAACACAATGAAGTGAGAAGAGTGGTCACACTTGTGTTGAGTCACAAAGAGGTGAGATAGCAATGAAGGTCACGCAAACCTCAACTCACAAAAGTAACTAGCTTATTAAGCCTGATCTACCTGAGTGGAGGAAGGATTGTGAAGCCTATACTATTATAACCCTAAGACAAGAAACGGAAATCCACGCTAACAATGTGGAATAGTCGCTGTATTAAACGATGCATGTAGATACACAGAGGACTAGGTATACCCCAATTCAGAATTAAAGGAAGCGCAGAAGCTAAAAAATCAACAAACTCAAGGGCTCTACTCCGAGGAGTATGAACAACCAAATTACCAGCTGACCTACATTTATATTGAGCGAAATGAAATACAGATCAAACGAAATGGTCACACACAAAAATAATTAAAAAACAATTAATTTAGTATGGACCAGATAAGAAGATAGCTTGATTATCTCACCCTCCAGTCGACACAAATAACCGGAAAGAACAATGGCACAAACATCGCACACAAGATCGCTATAACTGCTCTCTACATTTCGAGTCTTTCCACGGGACTTAGGTCACAAGAAATAAAAAAACTACTGGCAGGCAGCTTCAATAAAAACCTATGACAGGAGCCTATCGAGCCATGCATCAACAACACCATGGAGCCCACCGCCTGAGGCCCTTAAGGATCATAGCTGTCCAACCACGCCCAACGCAGACACGGACGATACCACACCCACCAAAGACCAAAAAAACGATAGCAATCTAAACCAAAGAAGAGCCGAACCGGGCTTGATGCAAACTTACAAGAGATAGCTCACAAATTCATGCTCGGTGCATTACCATTAAGAGACTCTCAACCGAAGCACTCACACCTACTTCTTGTTTAATTCCGGCGCCGAAAACTTGTACGCCAAGGACAATAAACACTCAACTATAAAATCCCAATAATCCGCCCGTCACATCTGCCTGATCTAGGCAACTCTACCCCCCCAGAAATCACCAGAAGGCCCACCGCCAAGGTGCGCGCACTGGTCACAGTAACAGACAACTAAACGGCCAAGAAAAGAGAACCCTATTTCGGAGTATGCTCTCCTCGATCACGTGCCACTCAAATTAAAATTGGCAAACACATATGCACAATAAGAAGAAGAAAATTATGCAAACTTAATAATTGAATAATCACCACATTCGTTATAAAAAAAAAAAGTAAAAAAAAAAAAAAAAAAGAAAAAAGAAAAGAAAAAAGGAAAAAAAAGAGAATTAAAAAGGACGAAAGATATAATATATAGCAATTAAGGCCAACTACGAGACTTATGAATAACAGAAAAGCATTGTAGCACAATATACTTTTACAAGACCATTAAATATAGAAGACAGCCGCTAAGGGTAGCCGGAGTATCTGGTCTACCTACGCCGACTCGAGCAGGATCGTAGAGAACGGAAGCAAATCTAAGGCGAGGTTATTTCTGAACGCCCCGGAACATCGAACCTCAGACACAAAGTGAAAAATAAGGCGAGCTCAAAAACAATGAAAAAATAAACGAGCCAGAGTTCTTTAAATATATTAAAAGACAACTGACCTTGATAAAGAAAAAAATCATATCCAAAAGGATACCAACAAAATAGACGAATATACCAATATTTTTTATTATAGATATCAATTCCCACAATGAGCCACTTAAGCACGTAAAGCTTAAATATAATTTCAAATATAACCCAATTTTTTTATTATATTCACTAACTAAGTAAAAGGAATGATGAAACTCCTGACTCGATTAATAATGAACAATAAAAATTGAAAAATTTATATAAAAAAAAAATAGACGAAAATATAATAATAGAGTACGATCCACAAATGGAACTTAAGACAAGCCTCAATTGATATAGCACACTACCAAATTATAAACACACTTGAGTCTATAATAATAAGATACACTTTACACTTAACCAGGCACAATCCACAACCACTCCACATATCAATTAAATTCACACTCTATAACAGAAATAACGAAATATGAGGGCGAAACTAAGATAATATTAACGATATACTAACATAATTAATAAACCTATAAAAACGTATTCACATAAAGGATTACAATAAAAATATTACCTGTACCATAAAGATAAAATAAATTAAATCCCTAACACTCATTAACATCAAAAATCAAACCCACCAAATAAACCCATGAAGCCAAATCTAGTAAAGAATACATAGTAATATTTTCCAACTCAAAGTAGGACATGTCTAATTTGACATATGTCACACTAATTCAAAACGGAGTTGCATAACTTGGTACAAAACCCTTACTAATCACAGATACAGATATAATTTAACGGACTTAGAAAGGTTAGTAGGATAACCAACATTTGACTCAAACTACTAATAATGCCATAAGTGAAATGTAAAATCAACTAGTATTCAAAACGAAGGTACGAAAATATGAGTATGCCGATGATGTTGCTCGTACACTGAAGACTCCAGTATTCATCCTCTCACACAAAAAAACACGCAGCGAAGCAAGATAAGCAGACATCGCAGATAAATAACCTCATAATAAATTCCACAAATCACTGCTCAAAACAACGCGTTAAGTGAGGGACCATAAGTTGACTTATGAAAATCACATACCATTAACTACAAGAATTGATATTATAATACGGTAAGATATTGAGATGGGGCAAAAACAACACTTTTGTATCTACCAGGACCTTATTCGGAAAGCAATGCACATATAATTATGATAAGAATGGATTAGATTTAAAAAATCAGAACAAGTATATATAACGTCAAACTTAAGATAAAGATCACAATCCTTATAACTTGTATTAGGATTTTTAATATCACCATTAGTATTGAGTTGTATTGATCAATGTATAAGTGTGACATAGAGATATTGGTTTTTATTTCACCCTTTCACTCAGTAATGGATATATACAAATTGAGAAATTACGAACTAGGCTCTATACAAAGTTATAGGCGGAGAAAGGTAAAAAAGGCTAGATACTATTTCTTGTGAACCAGAGCAAGACCGTGGAGAAATATACGCAGCCGAGATAGGGCATTAATTCCTGGACCAAGTTGTTAAATCAGGTGAAGGGATGTGCATACGTTAGGAGTTCCAGTGCCTGAACATATCCTTGTCAATGTTACAACAGTCGATTTCATAATGCAATAGGCGGCGGATTGGTGTTATGATACGACAAGAAAAGGGAAACCCGAAAGGTTTTTACTACCCACCGCACTATTTTAACTAGAGTCGATAAGCTCATAGGGGAGGGGACGCTAGAGTCTCAACTGGTTGATACACACCACAGAAGCAAATTCGGATACGCAACACTGAACTGACCTCCACCGTACTCTTCTTGTTAGTGAAATATATAACAAAAAAAAAATCAACAACTTCTAGTGGATTCATCTACACGGACTCACCAAGTTCCTCCACCAATTGTGACCAAGTCTCACACAATATTAAAGAGTTGTTAGAAAAAAGTTCTTAAACTTCTAGATCATAACCACCACAACAAAAAAATATTAAAACAAATATATCAATGAAAATAAAAAAATATACTAAAAATAATGAAAGATGTGTAATTTCACCCAGCCGCGTATGGCGCGGAGGATAGCGCACACACAAGATAGAGGCCCCTTCAGCAATTATTTGGAATACCTAAAGGCGAGTACTGACCACTTTCGTCAAGGCAAGTTATTTCGTGCATTACTAGCTAACACAAAGGCAAAGAAAAGAAGAGATCTAGATAGTCACGAAAAGGGGAGCTATGCCCCGTGATGAAAACGTAAGCTGCAAAGGTAAACACCATGATGAGCGAGAAGTCTCTCATGGTAGACCATATACTAAGTATAAACCTGCAACGCTCACACTCACTACTCTACTAACCTCTATGGGTATAGAGAGATAGTAAGAGAGAAATGTATAGGAGCACCTACTTACTCGCTGCGATAATACGCTCCTGCTCAATAAGTTCAAAACTTTCACTCGAGCAATTAGAGAGCTGCACTATGACGACGGGATGAGGATATCTATGCCAGATCGATAAGCACGATGGTTACAATTGAATTAGTCCCTGAGGTGCTATAAATTGTAGGGGCATGGACACAGAGAGCATACAAAGAGGCAGAAGAAAAGGTAGACTTGTAAATTAACCGGAAGACAGAAACAGCGCAAACTCATGACCCCGTAATGATTAGCTGCGTTAGGACTGATACTCTCAAAAAGCTCCTATTATGGAGAGAAGTCTGGTCGTACTTACACTGCGCATAGGTCTGCAGCAGTAATGAGATCTCGAGTACATTCTCGGACCATGTAACTATTTGCCTCGATCGGCGTGGTCAAAATTGATCCGTGTAGTTAGGAGGAAATGGTAAAGACACAGTGGAACGTAGGGTTAAACGGCCTTCACTCCCAATCGCACTCCAGCAGAGTGAGAGTTAGAATAGAGATAGAACATAGACTACAACTTTAACACACATGTGTAAGTGAAAATTTATAGGTATTCAATCAATCTCCAATCAAAACGTAAATTACATAGTGTCGTAAAGATCTTCACCATTCCCTTTACAAATCACATAATAAATACATAATTCACAACTATCCTGAGGTTAATATATAATAAAACAACACCCCAAATTATATATTAAGTACACTAACATCTTGTATGACATTTACACCTACATGCAATTAACAACAATGGTTATAACAATCTTTATAACATAATGCAAGATAAGGGAATATCAGACGCTACAAACTCAAATATAAAAGAAACTCTCACCAAATTGTTGTCTGATAATGTACAAAGTGACTTGGATAAAAATTTAGATCATAGCCAGAAAACAATGACAATGCTTGAAAAACTTTCATGAGTAGGTGCCTCAACAGTAAGATAGTATATCAAGGATATCAAATATACTTAAGCACACATATTATTACTCAATGGCCACAATGCATTTCACACATATAATAATGTATGCATCTCAACTAGCTTGAGAGTTTCCACAACATATAAAATATCAAAGTCACTAAAATCCCATAAATTAAGAATAGATATGAAAAACTTATTCCAATATATGAAAGACTCAACATGAGAAAAAAGCAATGCTGCTGATGTAAAATCAACCAATATCCCCATCATCCAATTGAATTTTAATTATTTCGAAATCTTACTAACTTAGAAAATCAAATAAAGACATAAAACAAGAATATTTTACAAATCAAGCGTCCTGAAGGCTAAAACACAGTGAAATGATAAACTGGAAATTTAACAGTAAATCACTCCCAATAGATCACCTTACCATAATAATATCAAAACCCTAAAAATAATATTGAATAATAAATTACAAACATAACCACCTCCTCCAAATAAACGAGATATAAAGGATAAAAGAAAATCATAGGACTAAGCATATTAATATTGCCTGTAGAAATTTAACTTAAATAATATACAACACGACATTAAATATCCTAACTCCTCACGTAAAGAATATAATTAATTCACCTTAATTAATGAATAGAATTATCAGAATTAACACGACAAGAGAGTAAATATATAACTCATAAGAGACAGAATCGATACAATGACGTACTGTAAATTGGACCCAGACAATAAAAATCGGAGACAAAATATGCAATATAACTGTCTAAAAATGAAATAACACACCAAGGCCCTCAGGTCACACGTCCAAGTTGAAAGATTAATCGAGCTACAAATGATATCGTGATAAGACACACTCACTAATATAAGACAACTACTCACAAAAAAGCGTGTAACTGCTCTCGCAAAATCGCGACCATACCACTCCGACATACACTCACACACGAAAGGCGGACGTAGCTGCAATGTCCGCTCGCACATTCTAAAGAATATAGAAGGCACAAATTGTAAAGAAAAATATATACTCACTCGACCTCGTCCTTCCCTCACTGTTAGTCCATAGATGCTCTCGCTTCACGATCTTGGAGGCGGACGACACCAGCCGAAAGGGAAGATGATGCGTCTGTGCTAGATTCGATGCAGCACTTAACGGTATACAGTAGATCAATAAGCCATGTGACACAAAGGCATCACCATAGATAGATGATTATCGTAAGGGACACACTCTCTGAGGGGGATGCGCGTCATACCATCTATACTCGGCGATAGAGCACGAAATATTTCGAGACGCGATACCGTAGGCTCACAGTATTAAATCTCCTGAGATGAGGCGGGAGATCGTGCGGAGACAAGAGGTAGGAGAGCATAATGATTATTAGTATATAGTGTTTAGTAAGTAGTAGCTATTTAATAGTCATACGATAGAGACAATAAAAAGTAGCATAAAGAATATAATAGACATCAAGTAGATATTAGTTCTCATTTAAAAGATATATACGTAACATAATTAAGACTCAATTAATCACGGACTCAAAGGGAAAAAGACAACTAACATGGTACAAGAGTAACAGCATACGGGTATACATAATACGAAAAAAAAGAATAGTGAAAACAACAGTAACAAACTAAGGTGAACTATTAACACGAGTAAATCATTGTATCATTAATATAATAAGGACTCTATAAGCACCTAGGGTATACTCGGTACTATAGTGAATAAATGATATACGTATATACAGAAGCGGAGCCTACTAAAAGTTTGAGCCGGTATCATATACTCACGTGACCTAAAGCATGAATGACCTCAGATAGGAAAAGTAATTAATATAATTAAGAACTAAAAAAGGTAAAAAATAATAGAATTTCAAGTAAGGTAATACTTGAGCGCATAATAACATTTATAAGTATATAACGAGATAAATAATTAATAGATCAATATAAATAATATAAGCTAGAAATAGTTAATAATTGAGTGACTACATAGAAGTTATATATAAATATATATATATATAGACTCAAATAAATATAGACTCACTATCAAAATTAATATCTCACGGTATGGGATGGTCAGGCGTTTAGTATTATTTCCGTGTTTCATTATGTATCTATAAAAAACTTAATTAATCGGCTACAGTGAGGTAAAACGGTATAATATACATTATCGAGTATAGAGATGCCTCGGATCCAATTTCTATTAATGGCGCGGAGGGAGACCAACATCTGAGAGTCACAACAGGATGAAAAAAAATACTTACTCATATCTCAATGCATAACAACTATACATGATAGTCGACTCACACACAGCGGAGAATAAGATCGCCCAATCACCATTTTGGAATCAATAGGGAGGTTAAAAATATATCATACAATTAGGAAAAATGCAAAAAAAATAATAATAAAAAGTAAAGGATATAAATTTCCAATTATATATGTAATAAAATAATATGATAAAAATAAGTTTATAAGTTAATATGTTTATAAAAAATGGCTCATATTTAGAGACCTATGGTTAATTGGTTTTCTCGTTTAAATAATAAATAGGACTTTCTATTAAATATTGCATATTTTTTTTTTACTAAAGAATTTATTCATTGAGAGATAGAGGGATATATAGATGAAGTATAATTTACCGGCACCGACATTGAGAAGGGAGTAAAAGTCTCAGGTGATGATTACTCTCGGCACTTCAGGAGGAACTAAGTGAGGTAGGAGATATTTCCACCCCTCACGTGAGGAGTGGAAGGTCTCCAGGAATGTAACCCCTCATGACTCTTTGGTATTGATGTTAATAGTGAGTGATATGTCTGACGGGGGTTCCTCCGTGACTCCCTTCCCCTACGGGGTATGTATAGTGAGAAAGATAGTAGACGCAAAATCGTTTTTATTAATATTCGAGTGTTTACTTAAAACTTCTTTTGTTTATTCACTTCACTCGTTGAGAAATATTCAGTGGCTTTGTCTATATTATTAAAGCAAAAAGAATTTGAAAATAAAATTCAACCCTAAATATTATGAATATCAGAGATAAGGCAATAAACAAGCTCATCTTTATAGGCCATTAGTCTAATGTTATTGTACTAAGTCGAATTCCTCAGAGATGAAACAATACTCATTGTGTCTTCTTATATTATTCTGAGTTTACTGTGTTTCGAAATTTGAGACTATTTTATATTTTATTTATTTTAATTTTTTTAAGGCAATATAAAATGATTATAAACTAATAAAAAACTAATGCTTAGTCATTCCGTTCATAAAAAATGGAAGACCCCTTCAAATTATAGAACTACTTTACCCTCACCGG
The DNA here is from genome assembly GCA_015478945.1 of Trachelipus rathkii. Taxonomy (NCBI): domain Eukaryota; kingdom Metazoa; phylum Arthropoda; class Malacostraca; order Isopoda; family Trachelipodidae; genus Trachelipus; species Trachelipus rathkii. Next base: position 9,634 of record JABUQX010043589.1, on the reverse strand, counting down.
GCAGGTGGTTATTATATAATATTTATGAAACATTTTAAATATTTATTAAAATTAATTTTTATAAAGCAAATAAAACTGAATAAACTGAAATCTCACATTACGATGATATTATCTCTTATATTTTTTATTTTCTTTTTATTTATTTATATTGTATGTATATATGTTTTCCGAATTTTTTCAAAATGTCAAAAATAGGTGTTGTGTTGTTTTGGGTGGTGATATCTTTAAATCTTAGATCAACAGGATTAAATCCAACCCCCCAAATAGATAAGATTTATATACATTATACGCTACTGCGCATAAGGCCCCTATCCAGATAAGAAACGATCAAAAGAGTGTTAGTCATGATCCGCGCACCCGCTCCCGGGGAGACGCCGAATAAACAAAAAAAAAGACAGCAGTATAGGCCTAATATAGCAGAATAAAATAAAAACTAATGAGTGCATTTCAGGCGCCCACCACTCTCATACTAGTCCCGGCCAAAGTGGAGCGTTATAATTTCCAGTCTTTACTTACAGGAAGCCACGCGGGAGGGGCGGGCGATGAGGCATAATGCATATTTGGTAGCTAATTAATAAGTAAAGTAATAACATTACTGAAACAGGAAGTAAAAATACTAAAGCTCGGTACCTCACCCTAACACTTATTCTTTATCCCATTATTATATGTAATATATATATTATATATATTAAGATAAATATAATATATTTAATATATTAATATATAATAGATATATAATATAAGTTATAAATAATAAATATATATTAATATTACTATAAAATATATTATATATATAATATGATTAATACATTATAATTATATTATAATATATATAATTATATAATATGATATTAATAATGATAGAATATATATATAATATATATATGATTTAATATATGAATATAATAAAATTTAATATATATATAATATACGTAAATATATAATATTAGTATATTATAATTATATATAAGATTAAATATATATTATATGTAATAGTATATATTATTATATAATATAAATATTAATATATATTATATATATATATATATATATTAAATCACTATAAATTATAAATAATATAAATTAAACATATTAAATAATAATATTACAGAGTTTATCCAAATTTCTAAGTTAATTGAGTCTTATTTAATATAATATCTCTTGTCTTGTTTTATGTCTTTATGAGTATTAAAAGAGAATATAAAAAAAAAACATGGTAATATCTCTTTCTGTTAAATATTCTCTGAGAAACTCTCAGTGAACACAGACATAAAATGGGCTCCTGATAGATTTCTTCAACGGACCGTTCGCCACAAGTGTACGGATTTCCCATATTAATCTCCTAGCAATCAACGATAAACTTCCCTTAATAGGGACTATTACTTCTAACATAAATTATACCACAGAAAATCAATAGCAACCTACAGGAAACTTATCGATAAAAACATTGAAGCCAATTTTTGTGTAAACATCTTATGACAGTGCTATATTCTCACAAGCGATGCAATTGTTAAATGCAGCTCAATATTTTCTTACGGCATCTCATAACACTGTTTATGTCGATGTAGCTAGTGTTTTAGTGAGAGCAGGTATAATAATAAGGAGTATCAAATGTTTTTTTTAGCTACTGAACGTCGTAGTGAAGTGCTTGTGAGACTCGTAAAATTCTCTTATATAGGTAAGGTGATGGTAATAACCTGGAGCTCCGTAAAAATAAGCTGTTCGGTAATTAAAAATATAAATACCTATAGATTTTACGTTTTTTCAAAGTTGCTATATCTATCAATATAATTATACTCACCATTATGAGACATTTACGTCCATATAATCATTCTATAAATCTAAAAACAATACGAAACAAATTTCATTGAAAAGTACCATAAAAATAAGTATATTAGTTAAAGTCATATTTTATGACGGCTAAATCGGTATATTTATAGATATATATGCTAGATAGATAGGTACCGCAATGGTACATATAGTGGAGATAACCCTATAGTGATGTTATTAGATTATTCTACGTATATCTAAGTGATGGCTACACTATACGTGTAGGATATTATGTTAATCCATGGAGATACCTATGCTCTACTTTTCCACGGAGGGCATGTGTGATGAACTTTTAGTTATAACAATTTGATACTATAAGCCAAATCACGTATGTGACTCGAGTGGGGCGTTGAAGTCGACATGGGCTGGGGGATGACTCATGGGCTCATGCTTTCTATATTATTGGCCTCACTAGGTATATATAAGTATATATATATATAGGTTATAACTCTAGATACCTGTTGAGAATAATGATAGCCGCTCCAAATTTCTGGACTACCGGAATTTGACCGCTTAAGGACTCCATATCCAATATAAACCTTTGTGGTATATCTACCGGAATCTCCCACTCTGGCTCCTACAAATATTAAAATCATATTTATTATATTTGATGGCTCATGAGCTTCTCCTTAAGTCCTATTGTTATAGGACTCTTTCTATCTTAGTGTTAAATTTTGGTTACTACACTTATATTTCTATTATTTTCTTATGTAGATGCCTAGATGAACGTAATTAGAAATGATTTTATCGAAATTGATTGACTTTGCGAAGAAATAAGAAAGATTTGATTAGATTTTTGTGTGTAAGTCTATTTATATAAGTATAGAAAGCCATGAGCAGTGAGCCAGATGTAGTCTTAAATTCAGCCATGTAAATCTTCCAAGCCAACGTGCGAGTGATTACTATACATCAGTTTTGCGTAGGACATAAACGTTTATGTCGACGGCACACTACGCACATCATTTCTTTGTTCAATCTTTCGTGCTTCGAACACAAGCTTTGGTATATCAATTTATATTTTAATATTTATAATAAATATATATTTCTAAATTTAATAATAATATTTAATATAAGAATTAATTGAATATAATAATTTTTCAAAACATTTAAGAGGATTATTTTAATAATAATAATAATTATAATATATATAATTAATAATGTCATATTGATTAATTATTATTATTATAATATATTATTATTATTATTATATTTTAATATAATTTATAATTATTATGGTTATAATATTTAATTTATTTTATTATATATATTGATTATTATTATCTTATTATTATTATTATTATTTATTTCTTATGTTATTTCTAATAAATTTTATTAATATTAATATTATGTATTAATTATTTGTTATCTTCTATTTAATTATATATGAGATGTTATATTAATTATTAGGTATATATAATATTCCTTACTAATTTATATTAATTCATTTAAGTTAATTATTGCACTCACTCATAATAGCTCAAATTAAGTGTCGTTTTTATCACTCCTAAAATTATGATTAAGTCGTTTAAATTTAATTTACCACTATACAATAGATGATTACCTTTCATCAGAAGGATTAAAATAAAATTTCATGCTTTCCTTCTTCTTTCCAACTCATGTGGACTCTGACTCGGGTGGGACTTCGTCCCCCATCCTCACATTTGGTGTCGCCCAAACAGACGAAGCAATTCATATCTTGACTGAATAAATAAAAAAAAAACATTATAATAAAAAACACAAAATTTTATTTGCGTGCCGTATTTACATAGAATAGGCTTAGTGAAGTCTGAGTATATATAGGATGGCTCAGATATAGAAAAAATTCCGCTTTATAGTCTTTATTATGTTTTTTTCCTAAATACAGCTGTTAATAATTACCAAATAATATATCTGCAATCAGTCAATTAATTGGGGAAGTGAGTATATGTGAATAATTAATAATTTTTTTTATTCTCAAATAATTTGGAAGAGCTCTTTTTATTAACTTCACTAAATTCCCTTTTGATGGCCTCAGCGTCTATTTATTTAATTGCTTTGAACTGGAATATATAAATCACAAAAAATATGACATTTAGATAATATATAAATTGAGTAATATATAGTAATTATTATCTCGGTTTTTGATAATATCTTCTATATAACTTACAACTGACAGTTGTAATATACTTCTTTAAGCAGATACTCTATATATATGGTATTTATATTGTATATATTTCGCTAATGTGTAATGTGATTTGTTCTGTTTGTATAGTTAAATGAATATTGGTAATATCGTAATCTGACGAATATAGCGAGTATTGAATTTATAAAATGAATTAGTAGTAACTAATTTCTATATTAAACATCCCAGCATCAATACAAAATACTTTGTTTGATGAAATATTAATAATATATACTATATAAATCTTTTAAATTTTATTTTTATTAAAAAAAACACTATCTATGGAATATATTATACAATACAGGAACTAGAATAGTAGAGTGAGAGTTCAATAATATGCTTTTAGTATTCAGAGGAATTACTTTAATAAGGGAATAGAAAAATTTATGAAATAGCATTGTGAGTGAAGTGAAAATTTGATGTAACTTAATGTATTAGAGATTTATATATAATTTATAATCAAAGTTTGCAAGATCATATACTAAAACATTTCTAATATCGACGTTATTTCAATAAGGTATAAAATAGTAGACATAGAAAATACATTAATAAGTAAATAAGAGTTTATTAAAATTAAAATAAAGTAATTTAAATAAGATTAAACAAAAGATTTTCATTCTTCTTTCTAATAAATCCATATCGTTACATCTTTTTAATTTAATTCATTTCTGGTTTAACATATAAGATGATTTCTTATCTTTACTGATTTCTAGTATTTAGTCAATAAGATAATATCTAGTTTCATACATTAATCATAGGATTCTTGTAGAATATTTTATGTGGAGATATATGTATAAACCCACAAAAAATACTGTACTTGTCAAACAGGAAAAAGTATAGAGAAGTTACTCATTTATATTTAACTTTGGTCATTATAAATGTAAACAAAAATATTAATATTTCATCATTGTTAATTATATATTAAAGTGGAAAAACTTTCAATGTTAAAAGTTGGCACTCTTGTTATGAAGTTATCTCTTATATGTTATAATTAAATTTATTAAAGCAACATATAACTGAGCAGAGTTACTCTAGAAGGACTCCTGAGAAAAACTGTGTGAAAAGTACTATATCAAATGAGTAATTCTATTAATACTTACACTATAATTATTGCTAACTTCTGCCTTTTTACGTCTTTTTATATTTACTCTGTACTTCCGGTTTAAAAAGGGTGTAAACGTGTACTGGTTAATGTTTTTATGTACTTTCGATAGTCAATAGAGAGAAGTAAGGGAAATACGTGAAGAGAGAACTTGGGACCAGAATACCATAGCCAAAATCAATCTCATATCTATTCCGAGTGTCCTATACGACATGTGTAGTATACACTCAATGTCTAAAACAGTTAGTTAATCTATACTACTATATACTAAATCTTTTCTGTAACTCTTGACAGATAGCGATATATTCACACGATAAGCACACTCGCGAGCAAGACGGATGATGCTTTCTGTAAGACTTGAACACTACTCTTTTTACACTAGGTGCTATTGGAGATAAGTTTATAACAATTATTGTTGGTCGATATTCCTGGGGATAAGAAACGAAGATACGTGATACATTTACGATTCATAATCCGTATATTATATTTAATAAAAAATTACTTACAATACAGCACTCTATAAACATGTACTTCTATATACATATTTGTATATTAGATGAGACTCCACTATAAACCTCACTTAAGTCATTGAAGCACTCACTATATTAGATTGATGAGGCTGACTCAGCCTCATGTGCACAGACTTCCATATATCATGACGCGCGAGATCGAGAATCTGTGTGTGTAGCTTACATGATATTCTCTCGTCTATATGAGCAATAACAATAAAACGCTAAGCAACGCCTCAATAATTGAGCTCACTGATCATGAGTACTGCATTAATGGCGTACATATATTTTTCTAATCTTCCGTAAAAATATCTCCATATAAGTTAGGTATTTATAATATGATAATATATATATATATATAATATTATCATATAATATTATATATATGTAAGTATGTAAATAATATATATATAATATAGGATATTATATTATATATATATAATATATATATATATATAATACTAATATATATAATATATATATATATATATTATAGTAGGGTGTTACATTTTTTTATTCTTGTTTTAACTAAGTTTTTGTGTTTTTATTGAATTTTTTATTTTATTAGTTTTTTTTATTAAATATATATTGCTATATTATATATGATTAACCATAACAATGAATTGTATCAGTGTTATAACGGGCAATTTAGATTAAAAATATATAATATTGAACTAGGATCCCACAAGTGTACTGATTATATATCAGAGCATCTCTCTCGCTCAAACTTATTTAAAAATAAAAATTTTTTTTTTTGATTAAACTATAAAGGATAATTACCCAAGTAGTGTAAAAAAACGCAAATGATGGAGCTAGGTGAAAGTAGTCGGGGTACTCTGCGGCTATTCCAGGGTAGACGATCAAGGTAGACTATTTCCCCCCCTCCGGGGAGTATCTCCGGAACCAACTCACCTCCCGCTTCTATTTTATATAGTGAATATATTATGTATATAATGGTGTATCTCAGCTATATAGGGTTATGTGTCGCTAACGCGCCACACTCCCATTCCAAAGCGGAGAGGTGAAAGGATATATAGTGGATGAGACTATTCTTTCACACTACAAACTCTTGTCTCATCTCCGTGGAGTGCACATCAAGAGAGGCCCCTCTCCTAATATTTGATATTTATTATATTTTATATGATATATCTTAAATATTATACTTCTACCGTTTTTATAAAAATCTTATATCTAAATAATTACTCAAATATATATTTTATTATTATAAATAAATAGCTATATATTTATTCTTTTAACTGATTCAAAATATTCAATGGTAACATATCGACTCTCTGTCTTCACTTGTCACGAAGCTGTCATATGGGGGATATCATTATAATATTTATGGTAAAGAAAGCAATTGAACAATTTTTTTCTCTACAGAATATATATTTTATTATATTTTATTTTCTCTCAGAGAGTTATATAAAAATATGACGAATTAAGTTTTTTAACCACGACCGGATCCAAATATGTAGAGTGGTATATTTCTGTAATGTGTTCTGTTACTATTTTCGAGAAGAATATTTTTACTCATTTTTTTAAGAAAAAATATTTCAACAAAAATCCCGCTTTCAGTTAGCGAATTACTATATAGTATTTGAATCAAAACCTTAAAGAGAGAAGGAGTTTTATGGATCTCATGTAGAATTATAGTATGATGGTACTAGTAGTTATTCTTTATGAGTCTCATGCGTTATTAATTGAATTGTAAATATTAGTAATATAAATAAATATATGAAAATATAAATTATATATTAATCTTTTAATATACTGGTCACTCAAAGTACCTTAAACTAGAAAATCGAGAGAAGACGCAAGGGGCATTGATTATGTCGCTGAGTATATCTTTTTTTAGCAACAAGATATTATGATAAGCAATGAAGACAAATAAAATCTTAATTTTGCACAATACCTAAGCGCTATAATATTTTTTATTTATTTATCAGTATACTTTTAAAGTTATATTATTTTATATTATTATTTTTGAGTACGTTTATGATAATTTATAGGTATGAATTTAAAGAATTTAACTTTAATACTTATACGGTATAAATAAAGTATCTATACCATACTATATCCCATTTGATTTTTATCAATATATTCTTATCAATATATCAATATATAAACGGAAGAAATTTCTTATAGAAATCTGGAATTTTGAAGAATATTTTTTCCTCGTTATAAAGGTTGCTTTAATTTATTTATTATTTACTTTAAGTCATAACTCCTGTAGTAAGTATATATTTATATTTAATATTAAGGTTTTAGTGACTTAGTAAACGTAGAACTAAGTTATAAAAAATGTAATTTTTTAAATTTTTTATTTAAGGTTTATAACTAAACTAATTTATATCTCTCTGGAAATATATATATTAATATAATTAATATATTAATTATTATTTTTCTAGTATATGATCAGGGTTGAAAATATATATAATTTATTAATAATAAATTTAATTACTCAATAAATATATATCGATAATATTATTATGTTCTTTATTAAGAATTCTTTTACTTATGATTTCACTTGAAAAGATTGCATTATATAATTAATACTTTCTCATTTTGTGAGGAAAATAACTGTATCATGTGATTATATGAGTAGTAGGGTACCTACTTTTGTCATGATATGTAGTTACTCACCCTAAATCACAATTCAATAATATTAACAAATATTATTAAGTTATTAATTACTCATTTATTAAGCCACTTGTACGTACTGCATATCACCGTAAAATATATTTTATATTGGTCATATACGACATATAGCTTAATGAACGTTTAATAATAAAGAACTACTAGCTATAATAGTATAAGTGATATCATTGTTCAAGTATACCTTAAAAAAATTTTAAAAAAGGAAGTAAGCTATTAATTATACTCATATATATATAAATAGAATAGTTATCCTTTAATGTAATATCAAATACTCATAAAATAATATATAATATATAAGTATAGACCTATAACATGACTTCTCTAGAAAATGGGGAAAATTGCTAATTATATATATATATATATTAAGAGTACTAGTATTATATATTTTTATCGTAAGTATATTAGTATATATATTATAATCCTAGATAAATTGTATTTAGTATATATTATATATAGATGTATATATACTACTTTATATATAGTGTATATAGTATTAGTATAATAATATATTTATTAGTAGTTTTCTATAGTAAATATAGTATTTATAGTATATATATATTATATATATATATAATTAATATATATATTATTTATTATATATTTTTAATCGACTTAGTATATGGGATGCCCCAAGTAGGACGTATACTACTATTACCGCAACTGGATGTCTAGGGTGAATTATAAGTCGGGCGTTAGTTTTGTTCTCTTCGGCCTTCCTGGGGAAAAGACAGGGTAGGATATTTCCCCCCCTCCCTGAGGAGGGTCTCCGAACCCCCGCCGCTTCTATTGTATTTGGGTTTGTCGCGGGGCGGTCCTCCGCCCCCTCCCCTACGGGGTATGGAGAGTTCATCCCCTCTGTTACCCCGTCGCTCAGCAGTCACCCCCTACATGATGCGCCGTGTAAAATTACCTGAGCTTCTACTGATAGATAATATAATAAGTAATGACAAGTTAAATGTGAGATATAAGATGAATTATAAAGAATTTGAGGATATAGGAAAATAATGAAGTTGAATTAAAGTTGATAATAAGATTATAATATATTATATTAGTAATAAAATATGATATTGAAGTAGAGCATAAGAGATAAAGAGATGTAATAGGAATATAAGTAGTATAAATAATACGTAAAAATATGATTTATATTGTTAATACATCATAATTACTCTATAGACAAGGAGTAGTATATTATATAAATATAGATAAGGATGGATTGATAAAGATAAGAAATATAAGAATAAGGGAAATAGAATAATATAATATATAATAAGATAAATAAAAAATAGATAAGTTAAAAAAATGTAGAAGTTTTTTTTTTATCATATAATTATATTTATTAGAAATAATGAGTATCCGAGGATAGAAGATGAA
>JABUQX010043588.1:47500-57295 GCA_015478945.1 Trachelipus rathkii | reverse complement strand
TACTTATATGTGTGTTTCATTATTTGTTGCAGTGGGTTTGGCAAAAATAGTTGTGTGTTCGGTATATTTTTCAGGGTAAGATGTGGTTGAGTCTTGTTTTTGTTTTCCGTGTATCTTGGGTCGTTCTTGAAGTCTACGGTGTAGGGTGTGAATATTAGGGGGTGCAGGAAATTGAGCGGCAGGAATTTACCTTTTTTGTTCGGTTGGAGTCGGGGCCGAGGATGTTTAATACAAACATTAGAATGACTTTTAGTTCTAAAGATGCCTTATATAATTTCTGCTGGATCATCGATAGATAAATCACTGACAAGTTTTGTAGAAGAGTGTGTGATCTTTTGATATTCTTGACCTTTTGTTGAGGTATGATTGTGAAGGTGTTATTAAGGATTGTCCTTATATTGATGTGTAGGTGTTTTTTAATTTTTTTTACTTGGCTTAAGCTAAGTTGTAAGTTTTATTTGCCTCTAGGTTTGTCAGTGATAATTTTATGTTATGGACTCTTCTAGATGTTTGCATTGTTCTCTTTTTTGAAGATGTGTCTCTCTTTTTTGAAATCTTCAACTATGTTTGCAAGTTCTGATATGGTTTAGGGTATTTTTTGAATTATGAGGATTATTTTTTCTTTGTATACTATGGTACTTAGTTATTACCGTCTGTGGGAGCATTTAATTAATTAATTTTTTAGGCACAGTTTGCTTTTACCAGCTTGGTTTTTGTTTTGGTCTAGTGCAAGTGAAATTTTATTCTAACATTATTGTGGGTTTTTGGTAATTAGTTATCAAGTTTTACTTTTTTGTCCCACTCTGGGTTTTCTAAGGCTTTATAATGAACAACAAATTTTTTATAGGGTATTATTTGGGTGGGTTTAGAATGGTTTGCAACATGAGTTGTTGTTGCTTGTTTTGTTTGGCTGCACAAGTCTCATTGCTTGATAATATGTCATGTTCTGGTAATTTATTAACGGATTTGTATAGGGTTTGAACGGGAATACAGTATTATATTTCGGCATTATGAAGTGTCTGCTCTAAGGCAAGTGGCCTGGCTCGTCTTTTTAGGGCTATTTGGGCTGCAGCCTCTCACTATTTATAAAAATGCCAGGCATAGGAATGCTTGATTTAGAAATATAAAAAATTTTTTTGTCTCAAAGTATTTAAGTTGATTCATTGAGTTTCTTTTTTTTAACAATTTATTTACATTATTCAACTAATTAGTCATTCAATTAAGATTAAATGTTACAAAGGATGCCTTATTTCCGGAACTGCTAAATTGTTTGGCGCGGTACGATTATTTATTTATTACTTATCTTCGAATTAAAGTAATTTAATTTTGGTGTCTTCTACTTTTGTTGCTGGCCTCTATATAATAAGCCTAATTTTTACTTATGTTGCTTAAAAGATTAGAGTACATTTATATTTGTTGCAGGGACATTTGGTCTGTTAAAATATAATGATTCAAAATTCTAATAGTAGCTCAGTTTTATAAATCCTTTTTGTTGTTTTGGCCAGTCTTTCCGGCTTCTATTATTCTTCATGTGCATAACTTGGAAGTTTTTCTCATATAAAATTACGGTTCAAATTTTATAGGGTTGCTAGATTTGTCCTATATTTTGTTCCTTCTTTTACCTTGATTAGAGAGTCATTATTAGACAATCAAAATAGTCCTGTCTTTATTTTCCATTTTATTCGGGGGGTTTAGAGGTAGTGTTTATTTTTTTCTGTGCGTAGAATAACATTGTCGAAATATTTATGCAAAAATTAATTACTCGTTCGTGTGATATATATATATTTATTTATTCTTTATTATTTTACTTTTTATTTATATATTATATTATTATTTATATTATATTATTATAATTATTATATCTTTATTTTTTATATATATATTATTATTTAATCTTATATTTTATATATATATATATTATTTATATTTATTATGAGAGAGCAGAGAGCAGAGTAACGTAGAGATCGATGAAGACACATCCTAGATTTAAGGCAGGCAATTTGATCGTTTTCTCGTTTATTTGTTGTTTTCTAAATTGGATTCATTTCTTACAATACAGGATTTATTTTAGGCGTTTTTTGCTTTAAATCCTTGTAATGTTTGTTCGATTTTATGCATTTGCATCGATTAATTAATAAAAAAAAAGTCCTATATATTTTATGTCACTAACATTACACATAAATATAACAAATTAGTGTAATATTGTTTCTCGTTTGAGATAATCTATTTCAGATTTTTGAGTTATTTAGAAAAGATAATTGATTTTATAATATTTCCATCTAAGAGAGTTATCAAGTCTTTTTAATTGCAGAATGTGTTCGAATGCGATGCAATCGAATTTTTAAAAAATAAAAAATGTAGATTTCATGCATACATTTTATTACACCATAAATATCTTAAAAGTCGAAGAGCTGCATCTTATTTTTAAATTAATTAATATCTAGTACAGAATTAAATAATTCGGTAGTTTGATATATATATATTACTATATATTATATTATTATATTATATATATATATTTATTATATATATATATATCTATTTATATATATATTATTATATATTTATATATTATATATATATCTAATTTATATTTCATTATATATTATATTTATTATTATATATTTATATTTTCACTTGCAGCCCCATGCCAAGGTTTACTAGATGTCCGCTCTTACTCCAGTCTTTGGTCAAGTGTCCCTCTTGTACATGCTTTGTACTGGTAGGTATATTTTTAGTTCTTTTGTTTTACGATTTGAGGAGGATAGTTAGATGTATGGGTGTTGTATTATACTATTCTATTCGGATTATGTCTTTTTTCTCATTTGTAATTAGGAGTCGGGAAGGAAGATTAATGTAACTTGTTCTATTTAAGATTTTCTCTCCGGAATTAAGAATATTGGTAGAGAGAAGGTAAGGTGTTATGTCTTCGATTTTATAGTATCAATTTTTTTTTTTTTTTTTTTTTTAGATTAAGTGATGTATAATTATTTGGTTTTAGATTATAGTTCGGTGTGTAACGTGGGTATTATTCGGGTTGGTGTTGCTTTATTTATTTATGAACTACTATTACTGAATGAGTTTTTCAAGAATGTTATCGTAATGAATTACAAACTTTAAAGTCGGGGGTTTTTGGTTTGTTTAACTGTCGTCCTCAGTTGATGTTTTTGTACAGTCATTAATATAGGTTGTGTTATGTTGTCAGAGATTACGTTTTCTAAATTTAAGTAATGTGTTATTATTTTGAGATCTTGATGTAGTTTTATGGATGAAGATAGAAGAATTTAGAAACTTTTGTTAAAACTATTAGATTTTCTTTAATGTCTGCTAATGTATTGGTGTTATGTTTACTTGGTGTTTTAATTTGTTTAAAATTTGGTTCTAGTATCTTGTATAGAAGTTTATTCTGGTTGTTTAAGTTTTTGTATGTTGATTGGTGGCTGAACCGAATAAATATTGTACTCAGCAGTTGCCACCGACATTCATCGAGTCCTCTCTGGGTCTAGTTTGGTTATTTTGATTTTGAATGGATAATATCCAGGGTCTTGGGAAGGATTATCAGTAATAATATTATATATAGTTTAGTATTAGTACGTATAGGTGATTAGTGATGATACGGAGTAGTTAGTTGTATTTATTTTTATATAATGTATATGTTATTATAATATATATTTTATTATTATTAATATTTCTATATATATCTAATTTTTTTATTTATTTTAGTTATATTTTTATCTTTATATATATCTATTTATATTATAATATTATATTATTTTATATATATTTATACTGTATATATATTATTATTATATATTTGTGAGTATATCTGTTGATATTAGGTGTTATTATGTGAGCTTATTTGTTATATTTTTATATATATTTGGTCCTTAGTGTGTTGAGTAAAATGTGAGAGTTACCCAGTGTTGTTATTGTTGTTTTTTTTTTCTTTTTATTATCACTTATTTATTGATTATTTTGTTACTCATATATCTTAGTAGTTATTTTATTGTATTATGAGTATGTTATTTAGTATTAGTATTATATATACATTATTATTTTATTTATCTCATTATTATGTTAGTGAATATAGTGATATATTGCCTATATTATTTTTTGCTTAGGTAGTGCTGATATTATACATGTTAAGTTTACCCCATATTTTATTATAATATTATATATCTATATGGGGTGGGGGGGGTCAGGGGTTTATTATATTCATATGACGGGGGGAGTAGGGTTATATGGGGTAAGTGAGGTATTGGTAGTAGGGAGTGAGGTGTAGGCGTTTTGTATTGATATGTATATATATATGTATAGGGTGAGTACTATAGTATATATTATTATTTAGAATATTTTGTTGTAAGTTAATAGTTGTTTGTATATATATATATCTATTAGTGATATTATAGTTTAGTTTTGAGGTTATAATATCATCTTTATTATTGTAGTATGTATGTTCTATATTATCGTATTTAGTTGGGATTACGTTATTTTATTATATGTTATTATATATATTATTTATATATGTATACATATGTTTGGTGTATAGGTTATATTTTTATATTAGGTAGTTTATTTGGTAGTATTATTGGGTTATTTATGAGTTTATTATTTATTTATATTATTGTACTGTATATGAAAAATACTGAAACAAAAATCGATTAAGATAATAATATATGCGATCAATAGCATTTTAGATAATGTTATTTCAAATGTCACAATATCATATAGGCCTACCGGTATTTTTCAATCTCTTTTTTTTTATTATTATTTAATAATAAATTGAATTTCATTAAAAAAGTAAATAATTAATTATTTTATCGCATTTTGTTTTATTCGAATGTTCCCTAAACTATTCACCCTAAGTTTTTAAAATTTCCCCTAAATAAAGGGTAATTACGGAAATTTTTGATTACTATGTTACAACTTCATTCATAAATCGTGATTGTTTTCTTCCTGAAAAAGGAAATTTTCTTTTTTTTCATTTTCATTATTAATAATATGGTAAACTTTTAATATATACTATACATATATATATTATTTATTATTTCTTTTTTATATTACTAGTGTGGTCGTTGGTCTATTACTATTATTTGACATTATGTATTTGGAATTAGTGATTACTAGTATATATAATTTATATTATATATATATAATATAGTATTTATATTATTCTTATTATTAATTCAATATTGGTGTTGGGTATCTTATTATATTTCAGTGATTGGCGATATCCCGGCACTTTTGATTTTCGATATGCCGAATCCGTGCATTCTCGTGTGTGTGGAATTGCTCGACGGATCTTTCGAATCCGTAATGCGAATCATGTCATCCTTCGGATTCGTAAATTCCGAATCGATCCGTGTGTGTGAAAATTGTTCGAATTCCGAATCCGAATCATTTATAAAAAGCTCTTTTGAATCCGAATCGCGAATCCGATACCGGTATTCGAAATCCTTCTTCAATGTTTTTTTTTTTATTCCAAACATTTATACACCTCATACTCATCAATTATTCATTTTTTTCTTTTCAATTATATTTATGGCGATATATTTAAAATTCATAATTTGTTTTTCATATTTTAATTTTTTTTTTTTACTTTGCCTGAATATTATCATATATTATTTTCCTGCTAAATAATTAATTCTATTATATATATATATATATTATATATATAGTATATTATATATATATATTATATTATTATATATATATATATATATATATATTTATATATGTATTCTATGATATATTATATTATAATATATATATATTCTATTTTTTGTGTATGAGTTATTGATATGTATTATACTAATATTTATATATATTTATTAGTTAATTATATATTATTTTATTATATATATATATGAGTATATATATTTTTCTTTTAAATTTTTTATTTAATCTTTCGTTAACTTACAATAGTTATGCATTTAATAAGAAACTTCGTCCGTCTGGCAAGACAGACGTTTAACACGTTATATCAATTTCACTGAATTCATTAACATAAGCTAATATCCTACAGATTCTCACTAAAAAAAATTTATTTCATAAAGTTTTTGGTGTTCACGTCAAAATAATCTTTTATATTTATTTTTATCTTTTCGTTTGATATAACGTTTCATTATTAATTTAACATACCTATTAATTCGAGAGTACCGTTAAGAACTTTATATTATACTATATTATATATTATATATATATATATATATATTATTATATATAATATATATATATAAATATTATATATAGAGTGGCTGTAGTAGTATATATAATTTAATATGTATTATATATTTTACATATAGTGTTATTTCATCTATTATACTTACGTGGCGTATCCAGTAATTTTTTTCGGGGGGGGCCAAACAAAAATCGTTCCTATATATTATTATATATATATATTTATAAATATATATATTATATATAGATATATAATATATATTATATAATATAATATCATATATGATATTATATATATTATGATATATATAATATATTATATATATATTATATATATATATAATATATAGGTATATATATATATATATATATAATAAAGTGGACCAGGACAAAATATTAAATTCCTAAGAAAAAATGGAAAGAATTTATATGAATTACTAAAACCATCCTACCTAAATTGTTAAATTTAATAAAGTCCGAAGATAACATCTTCATTTTTTTTCAATATTTCGATGTATGTACAGGAGGGCAAGTCAATAAGTCTTTCATCTCAATAGTATTTCTCAAGTAAGGTTTTCAGAAGTCTTAATGTTAACAGCTTCTTTCCTGACTGAAGCATGAATCAGGGTAAAACTGCCAGTAATTTGGCCAACAGATGTAAATATTTGGAAATTGTGACTGCGACAAGAAACTAGTCCGTCTATTGCGGTTTTTAGGCGACCTGTGCTGTGATGCCATTTTAAACTTCCATAAATCCATTCTGCTTTTACTAAATCTTCAATTTGGGCTTTCGAGATCTTCCTTGTCAAATATTACAAATCTTTTATCTTCTCATATGGCACCTTACACCTGTTCGGTAGAACAAATTTCAAGGAAAATTTTAAAAACTTCTCTCCTAATGCTGATATTTAATCATCCAAAAGGTATAAAATGGATGTGCGATAATAAGTTGTGGGTTTGGAGTATGAAGTTGGTTGTATTTTTTGGGAATTTGTTAATTTTAGTACAGCATTCAATATCAGTTAGCCTTCAGATGCGCTTACACATTCTTCAAAAATCAGCTGAAACTCTAATGTTTGCATTTTCTCTGATGGTTTCAAGTTCAGTTTTTCTAATGGACTTTACGTAGATTTTGTTCCTGACAGCGATCGAAATTATTAACATATCATTTAACTTCTGCACTATATATTAACGGATATGATACTTAAAAATTTTTTAGTGATAGAAAATTTTCGGGGGGCCATGGCCTGGCCCCCCTCCTAAATACGCCAACTGTATATTATATATTATATATATATATATTATTATATATAATATATATATATCTATATATAATATATATATATATTATATATATATAATTATATATTATATATATATATATATATGGTGGATATTTGTGTTTAAAAGCCACAACTATCATCGGTCCATATCTCAAAAACTACAATAGCTACAGGGAAAAGGAATACATTGTTGGAATCCTGGCAAAATTTTATTGAGGAAACTGTAAAAAAAAAAAAAAAAAAAAAAAAAAAAAATCAATATCTCAAAAATACAAATAGCTAAACATGCAAAATAGGAATAACATTTTTGGAATCCTGTAAAATTTTAGTTATAAAATGTAAAAATATAATAAATATATAAATAAATAAATTTAAATATTGGCTATTTTTTTTAGGAGCAGGTGACATTATTAATATTATATATTTATTTGTAAAGTATTACACGGCAATGTAGGGGTCTCGAGCCGACGGGGAACACAGGGGGGGACGTTTTCCATACCCCAGGGGAGGGGCGGAGGAACCCGGAGACACCCAAATACCAAAAGAGCGGGGGTTCGGAGACCCTCCCCGGAGGGGGAATTAGTCCTACCCGTAGTTCCCTGGAAGGCCGAGAGACCCCGCACTTCCTTGCATCGGTGCCGGTATATCCCTTGGAGTGTTCTTAGTAAAAAAAAAAACACAAATTTAATAGAAGTTCTATTTATTTTAAGAGTACCTCAAATAAAAGGTCCTCCTAACAGTCTATCTCATCATATTACTAGAATTATGTAACATATTTTTTTATTTTTTAAATTTTTTTTTACATTTTCCTATCAAAATTTTTACCAGTGATTCCAAAAAAATGCTATTCCTATTTCGGCTGTAGCTATTGTAATGTTTGAAGATATATGTTTTATTTATTTTATTTATTTTTTTTTTTACATTTTCCCCACTAAATTGACCAGTATTCCAGCAATGTATTCCTTTTCGCTGCAGCTATTGTAGTTTTTTGAGATATGAGTTGTGGCTTTAAACGCAAACTCTTCACCATATATATATATAATATATATATATATTATATTTATGATATATATATATATATATGATATATATATTATATAATATAAATATATATAATATATATAATATATATATATATATATATATATTATATATATATATATATATATATATAATATAGGTGATAATTTAAAACAAAAAACATATCTCAAAAATTACAATAGATACAGGGAAAAGGAATAAATTGTTGGAATCCTGGTAACATTTTAGTGGGGAAAATTGTAAAAAAAAAAGAAAAAAAAATCTCAAAAACTACAAGTATCTACAGCTAAACGGAAATACATTTTTTGGGACATCCTGTTAAAATTTGTACATAGGAAAATGTAAAAAAAAAAATAACAAATATAAAAAGTATTGTTATAATTATATGGTAATAGATAGAGAGCCTATTTAAGAAGACCTTTTATTGGTTTACTCGTTAAATAATAGACTTTCTATTAAATTCTTGCTTTTTTTTTAACTAAAGAATACCGCAAGGGTATACGCACCGATGGCAGGAGTCGGGTCTCTCAGCCTTCCGGGGAACTAACGGGGTAGGACTAATTCCCCCCTCCGGGGAGGGTCTCCGGAACCCCGCTCTTTGGTATTTGGGTCGCGGGGGTTCCTCCGCCCTCCCCTACGGGGTATATGAAAAACGTCCCCCCCTGTGTTCCCGTCGGGTCAGCTCGAGCCCCTACATTGCCGTGTAATACCTTTACATTTACATATATATATATCTACTATGTTCCCTGTTTCTAAAATAGAAAAGCCATATCTTTTTTTTCTTTATTTATTTATATATATTTTTATTTTACATTTTCCTAATTAAAATTTCAACAGTGAATTTTCAAAAATGTATTCTTTTCGCTGTAGCTATTGTAGTTTTGAGATATGAATTTTTTTTTTTTTTTTTTTTACATTTTCCGCACTAAAATGTTACCATGATTTTAATAAGTATTCCTTTTTTCTGTATCTATTGTAGTTTTTGAGATAATGAGTTGTAGTTTTAAACAAAAAGTTGTAGTTTTAGAACCAATTATAAACATAGTATATATATATATATTATATATATATATAATATATATATATATATTATATATTATATTATATATATATACTATATAATATATATATATTGCCAGCGTCTGGATTGTCCGTCATATGTATCTTAAAACCTATTAATGCTACAGTAAAAAACGGAATACATTGCTGGATGCTGGTCCAATTTTAGTGCTGAAAAAAAAAAAAAAAAAAAAAGAAAAAAAACTACAAATAGCTCAAGCGAAAAGGACTA
>JABUQX010043588.1:40000-42500 GCA_015478945.1 Trachelipus rathkii | reverse complement strand
AGAATGAAACGTCCCCCTCTGTCGCCCATCGCTCGAGCCCCTAAATGGGGAAATAATTTTTAAAATATTTTCGATGAATAGCCAAAAAAAAAAAAAAAAGTTAATACCTCCTTTAGAATTTTCCGCTGATTCCAATATATAAATTTGTTTTACTGTAGGAGCTGCCGGTCCCTAGTACATACTGTGAGCATTAAAAAAATCTGACCATATATATATATATATATATATAATAATTATATATATATATATATATATATATATATATATATATATATATATATATTTAAATGTTTGAATTTTATTAAATTTTTCATAAATTTTATTTTAAATAACACATTTAAGTTAATATATACGTAACTATATAAACAAATATTTCTTTTTTGAAAAATTATTTAATGTAAATTTTGCCAAAGCCAGTGCCACTCTTACGTGTTCGAACAAACCATATTTTATATATGGGTAACAACAATATCCAATAACCTACGATTATCGGAAAAAACAATCGATATTTGATAACATTACCTTAAACCGAACTATTACCATAGTTTTAAAACAGTATTTACATGAACCCAAGTCAGCAAATATAATTTTTTTAATGTTTTTTATCCTATCATACATAAAAAAAAAAAAAATATTTTGCAAAATTATTTAAATTTTTTATTCATGTACATTTTATCTACACAATTGAGTAGTAGGCCCCCTACTTAGTTTTGTGATCATTGAGTGAGTGTATTTCTTTTTGCTCTCATTTTATTATAATCTGTGTATTTGCAAGTGAAATTTAGTTAACAAATTAGTATAGTGGATCAAATTCAGTAGGATTTAACTGATAACTAAAATCCCAGTGAAACTGTTATTTTCATTTTTTGGTAATAATTTAGCTGAGGTGAATAAAATTTACGTAACTATTACACTAAAACTATAAACTTATAATTTACAAAAATGGTATCAAAAAATTCTTTGAAGTATTTTTTACCGATTAGCGTATATTATAAAGGCATATTTTTAATAAAAATATGAAAAAAAACGCTAGGAAAAATGTAACTTTTTGGCTTTTTTTCGTTTGTGTAGGGATGAAGAATGGCAGTCGAAATGCGTTTCAACCTACATCCATAGGCCTACATCAATATTTATTAATTATCGATATTATAATTGTTTTATTGATTATCAACGATTTTATTTTTAAAAAATGTATGTAGAAAATTAAAAATATTTAAATTAAAAAATAATAATAATTGGAAAACAAATTTTTTTACGTAATGTAAAAAGAAAAATAATTTAATATAATATATATAATATATATATATATATATATATATATATATATATATATATATATATATTATATATATATATATATATATATATATATAATGTACTGTAACCCGTCAAGTAGAAATTTATATGCGAAATTTATATGCAAGCTCCGTGTGACGTCATACTCACATGTCAGGATTTCTGCATTACGTATACTGTGATGTCATGATTAATTTTAGAGAATATATATATATATATATATATATATATATATATATATATATATTATATATATATATATATATATATTTCAGCGGCCCAATAGGGGGCCTCGAAGCGATGGGGAACAAAAGGGGGGAACGTTTTTCCCATCCCCGTAGGGGGAGGGGGGAGAAACCCCGCACACCAAAATACCAAAAGAGCGGGGGTTCCGGAGACCTCCCCGGAGGGGGGGGGAAATAGTTTATAACCCTGTCGTTCCCAGAAGGCCGAGAAGACCCTGAACTCCTTCATCGGGGCGTCTACCCTTGGGGTACACATTAGTTTTAAAAAAATAAATGTTTTTAAACTAATGCATACCCCAAGGGTAGACCACCCCGATGGCAGGAGTCGAGGTCTCTCGGCCTTTCGTGTAATGACAGGGTAGGACTATTTCCCCCCCTCCAGAACCCCCGCTCTTTGGTATATTTGGGTGTCGCAGGGGTTTCTCCGCCCCTCCCCTACAGGGTAAATAGAAACGTCCCTTCTGTTTCTCGTCGGCTCGAGCCCCTATTGGGCCGTGAATATATATATATTATATATATATATATATATATATATATATATATATATTATATATATATATATCTATATATTATTCTTTATTATATATATATATATATATATATATATATATATATATATATATATATTATATATATATAATATATATATATATATATATATAATATATATATATATATATATATATAATATTTCTTATTATAATAATTATATATATATAATATAATTAGGAGATGCTACCGGTAGCTCAATTTTTTAAAAGTTTCGGTTTTGGCTGGGTATTTACCGTAACTTTCCACTTTTTCAAATGTCTTTCTTAAAAAAAACAAAAATTGAGATTGATAAAATTTTGATCAAACTCAGCTAAATAAGTTTGCTTTCACTAATTAGAGTAATTAATCGTCTAATAGTACACAGTTTCTTAAAGTTAACAGAAATTTTTATCACAATTCACAAATAT
>JABUQX010043588.1:0-35000 GCA_015478945.1 Trachelipus rathkii | reverse complement strand
ATATATATATATATTATATATATATATATATATATATATCATATATATATATATATATATATATATATATATATATATAAATATATATATATATATATATATATATATATATATATATATATATATATATATATATATATATATATATATATATAAACGGCTAAATATATATATTATATAATCCACTCGTATAGATAAAGAGAAAAACAATGCATTATAATTCTATTTCAAATACTGTATAAATAGTAAGTAGGTTGAAGGGCAACCGCGCCATCTGTTGTTAAGCCCTGAATTATTATAGTATATAGTAGAATGTATCGTATTAGTAGGGAGAGTCTGACGCTGGTTTTCGTGTGAGAGAGTCGTGTACAAAGACTGCTGTTACGCAGAAAGTATTATTTGTGTTTTTAGCATTCTAAGAGTTAATCTAGTGTATTAAGATAACTCGTGTGATATTATTTTACAAGTGGAATATTCTTATTATAAAGTGAAGCCATTCCTATTTATTATTCGTATTGAATCTATGCTTAAGACAAGCTACTATTTTCCATTGGTCGTTGAAGTGACCGCATCATCGTTTATCTATTCTATTGTTGCAGAACACAGTAAGTCTATTTATTCCATATCACATTGTATGATAATTTCTACAAGAAGATTATTCACTGTCATTATTCTACAAGATTTAATTGTTTATGCAAAGACTATTTGTGCAGAATCGCATATCTACGTTCAAGAATATTTTACTATATCAAGCTGTTTATCTCTCTCTCTCTCACAAGTGTATTTAAAGTCCCACGAAACCACGCTCTCTCAAAGATTTATTACAGACTCGATTTCTATTTAAATGCTAATGAATATATATTTGTATTATATTTAAGAAGATTTATTACTGTAAATAAAGTTGACAATCTTTGCTACGCATTTCTGTTGATAAGGAGAATAATATTATTTACTGAACTATTTTATTAAGGAATGTGACTTCTATATTTCTACATTATTATTTTAACAAGGATATATATATATATATATAAGATATACTATTAAAAATTATTCTTATATGTGCATCGTCTCATTCAAGCCTCTTCTTCTCTTCCAAGTTGACCAATAGTAGATGAGTTTGTAGCCACTGATGAGTCCCTCATCCTGTCCAGTTTGGCAATCTTCGAGAAGCTCGATTCGTCTTTTACATTAGAGCGCACGGGGTATAATAATAATCAAACGCAAGTACCTGTATGAAAGAAAAGTTGATTACAAAACACTTGCGGAAAAGAATGGCGACCGTTTAAACAGAACCTTCTAGCATCGTTTACACTGAAATTTTTGTATATTATCTACAGTATACTTCAAGAGTATAGAGGCGACTTTACTCTACATTGGTCTGAAGATATTCTTTTATGCTACAAAGAGCATTGGGGAAGCATTTCAATTTTTCAAAAGGCTCATTTTCGGGGAGCAGAAGTATACAAGTTGCGAATCATATTTTTCCATTCCTCAACGGATCCATCATTCTCGGAGCAGATTTAGATGTCTTTGATAACTATAGAAATGTCTTCAGGTACTGTTTGTATATATATAAAAATGCAAATACTGTAAGTAAAATAATTTCTTTTTCATATTTCTTATGTAAAATATATTTTTTTATATTTTCATAAAAATAGCCATTTGTCATTTGGGTTCAATCCTCGCCTGTTATAAGTAATATATATACGATTTTTGCTCAATTTTAATTGGATGCGGCATCTGTGGACGTAGTGACGTAATCAAAATATCTTGTGTAGCCTCGCGTTTCTGAAACATAGAATCCTTGTTTCAATATTTCATTCACATTGTTAAAAATATATTTTAACATTTTTATATAACTTTTTTATTGCTTGAACAATAAATATATTATATATAAAGAATATATATAATTATATAGTATAAAATACTTTATTATTTATTTTTGTGTATTCATAGAGTATAGAATATTCTAGATTCTTAATTGTTCAAGATAGGCTGTCAGAGGCTAGTTTTTGTATGTAATAACGGGGTTGATTTTATAATAGTAAAGATACTATAGACGGGTTCATTGGGTTACATACCAGATATTTCCAGTTTGTACGCAGTTATACGGGACTTGTATTATAACTGTAAAATTTCGTCGTCTGTTTATTTACTTATCAACAGATGTTTTTAAAATGTTCTGAAATGCTACTAGAATAAATATTGATATAAATATTTATTGAAATTTATATATTTTACATATATGTCATATATTTTATGAACATATATCATACTGTATAGTTTGTGTACCACCTGTACGAATGTGAGAGGCTTATGCGTAATAGTTTCTTTCTATATACTAAAATCCTTACATTGACGTGTTATCAACTGCAAATAAAATTTTGCAGAAAAATTAAAAATATTTCTTCTTCCTCATTTCCTCTCCTACTGTTGCGAGAGAAATTCCAGTTTGCAGTGAAAAAGTATTTTGTTTTATATTTTTTATTAATTTTCAACTCAAATAAAAATTTATTATTGTTCTCACGAATTTGATATAGCCACAAAAGGTGACTTGTGTGAAGTGTGCTATCTGAATGAAAATCTGGGATATTTTAAATTTGCGTGGAGGTCAAGTACAAGTTCAAGTACAAGTACTAAATAATTTTATATATATATATATATATATATATATATATATATATATATATATATATATATATATATATATATATATATATATATATATATATATATATATATATATATATATATATATATATATATCTTTCTTTCTTTCTTTCTTCACCTACCTTATTTTCCCAAGATATATATATATATATATATATATATATATATTGGTTCTCAGTATAAACATATTGTTTTGTTTATACATATTTATTTACATGTATATTAATGTTCTTTATTGTTTTTGAGGTACCTGTCAAGAAGAGATTGCATCCTTCCAGCGAAATCCACAATTTCAGATTTTCCAATGATCAGAGATAGTACATAAAAATCGAAAAGAAGTTTTCCTCTGCTGCATCGGAACGAGGATATAAGGCATTGTTTTGGGAGAGTTTTTCCTAAATATTAAGAATCAAATTAATTTATTTTTTTACAATAAAAAGTAATTTATTTTTTTTTTTACTATATATATATTTTAATATTTATTATTATTGAAGGCAAACGTCCTTTTCATTATTTACTAATTTATGTCCAGAAGTATTCATTGAAGCAACTGCCAGAAAGTGTACGCCAGAGTAAGTTTTTGCATTCCATTCTTACGTGGTTTCTTATTGTATTATTTTCCTTCTATTTTCTGCTGTTGTGGGAATTTTTCGTGTTCTTTGAATATAGGGTTTAATATTTTCTGGTCGTAATTTATTCATCATTTTTAAATGCTTTCTGATACAGAGGACAACATTGAAGTTTCCTCACACGATATAACGGAGCAAAGTCCTCCTGCAGAGATAGCTCACGGGGCTGAATCCGTCAATTTAAATAATCATTCTTTTTCTCAGTTAAATAATTCTTCAAACATGGAGCGTCAAACGTTGAACATAGACCGTTTGAGACACTCTAAGCCAAACATACCTCTGTTGGTAGGGTTTATAAACAACTCCTGGGTTGGTCGGAAGGGTCGTGGTTTACTGCTATAGTTGCCTGTTTCCAAGATGAACAGATAACCTCCGATGTCGAGAAATTACGGAGCTATGTACGTTTTGTGAATATGAAGGAGGGCAATGCTTCATATCGAAATACACCGGAACTCTTTCGGGCTGATAATTGGGAAGATTTTAAGAAGAATCTGTCATATTGCTTAAATCCTTTGGTCTCTATTAGTTCTTTCGAAGCCTTCAGTGAGTTCATAAATGTAAAATGGTCTCATAATCACTCACTTCCAGAGTTCATAACGGAAGCTCAAAAAGTTTTACAAACTTTCCTTGATTCAGCGGCGTTAATGCATGACGTAAAGTTTAGTGACGAGCAGCGTCGTTTACTCTTATTTTCTATGTTATATTCAAATGCTAAACCTCAATTTCAACGGGTCATACACGAAGATTTTGATGTTAATAATTCAATTCCAAAGCAGATTCAAACCTATTTGAAGAAAACTCACTCTTTAAATAATGGCAAGATTGCATCAGCGTCAAATAAAGCTCCAAATCCAAATTTTTCTACCACAGTGTATCACACACAAACTGAGAAAAATGTGGCTCCACAATCTTTTCACCAGGCTCATACAGTAAAAAGTAAGCCTCGGAATCCTCAAAAGTCATTTTCAAATGCAAATTCCTTATCTCCAAAGCATCAGAATACGCAAAAAGGTGTGTTTTGTCGTAACTGTGAAAGACATGCCCACCATACTTCTGAATGCGTGTTCAGTTCTTTTTGTTCAATGTGTTACAAGCCACATATGCGGGGGTCTCAAAGAAACTGCCAGGGCACATCCTGGGAACCTTATTCACCTCAGGGTATTAAGAGGGTGAAAGTTATAACGCCAGTCGAGCGTGAAAATTACGAAAGAAATCAGACGAATTTCTATAGGGGTTCAAATTCTAATTTTCATAGGGGTCAAAGTAACTCAAGGGGAAGTTACCAGGTAAATCATTGCTACAATATGCCAAATTCATATCATAAGAGTGCAAATTATGATAACCGCATGACAGGTAGGTCAAATAATTATTCAAAAACCGAGCTGCGAAACGCCGGAAACAAAAGTTGTAGAAACAATTCTCCGCACACGTACCAATTTTCAGAGAACGATTTAGAGTCTCAAGTGCACTTATTGGATCCTAATTATAATCCAAATAAGCAATTTCATTATAAATCTGAGAAATATAACTCACAAAGGCATGCAATGTATTCTAATAATTCTTATTTTCCGCATCAATCAGCACGAAATCGATGCTCAAATTTCCGTAATCCGCCGATTTTTGATCAAAATCAGGATCAGTTTTCTTATTTTCCTAAGTCGAATTTTTGAGAAAGGCTACGAGTTTTCTGCCTCAGAACGTCGTAGTTGCGCCATTAGAGGCTAATATTACAAATATTTTCAATAAATCGTCTGTTTCAAATGTGTATAAAATAGATGATATTCCTGCAATAGGTAAAAGCTATTTTCTAAAAGTAAAACTCACGGTAGAGTATGAGTTTATCTACGAGATGTCAAGTTATTTAGATATTGGGTCGGGTGTTTCTTTATTACGTCAGGGGACGTTCGAAAGGTTAAGAAAATACTATCCTTTAGAATTGAAAGAGGATAACATAGTGCTAAAATCCATATCTGGGAACGTGATCCCAAATTTAGGTCGCGTAAAACTCCAGCTTCTGTTGAACGATAGACTGTTCAATATTCATGTAATTATTGTCAACAACCAGTGTACTTTCAGTGGGAATATGTTGTTAGGCACTGATGTACTCGCTTCGTTGCCCATTTCTTTTGATTTAAAGAATGAAATGTTAATTATGAATGACGAAAGGGGCACAAGTAGTATTCCTTTAACTGTGTGGAGTCCGCTCCTTGATGATAAAAATTCTGTTTTTAATCCATTATCGCATGATAAAAATGCTCTTAACGACGATTTTAAAGTCGATCCTACTGTTTCTTTTTGCAAAACGCAATCTATTAATTTCGAGCACGAGTCTTATGTTCATGAACTTTCAATTTTCGATGATGAAAGTTATGATTTGTTTTTGCCGAGTACCGTTCAATTTAATGCTTATTCAACGACGATTTTGTCCGTTGACGTTCGTTCAAAGGCGGGAACCTTACCCCCTGAAGAAGTTTACCTCGTTTCTGAGAAGAATATTGTTTCAAATGTCATTTTTGCCAATGTGTTAAGTGGTGTAAAAGATGGCACAATTTTAGTCAAATGTGTTAATTTAAGTTCAGCTCCAGTCACTATGGATAAAAATACAAGGGTTTCTAAAGCAAATTCTTTGGGTTTTCGTAGTTCTTATTCAAATATAAACCGGATAGATACATCCGAGGGTCTTTCTAGCGCTGAATTACGCGATGTTTATAGGGAAATTCTGCTTTCAAAGTCGAAGAAAGAAGCGGACTTAGTGGTGTTACAGGATGCGTCACAGTTAGAAACCATCCTTGATTTCTTAATAGAAAACAGAGAAGTAGTTGCTCTTAGTAACGATCGTGTCGACGTATGTCCTTTGGGTAAGTTTAAATTAGAATTAACGTCCGATCGTCCGACTTATATATACACCCCAAATTACCTCCTTCCGCACAAATTTCAGTCTGATATTGATAGCTGGGTGAACGACTGTATCCTCAAGGAATACATTGAACCTTCTGACTCACCCCACTCCAGCCCTCTCCTTGTGATAGCCAAAAAGGATAGTGCGCGTCCAAGGATTGTTTTGGACTACCGGAAATTGAATAAGTATGTAGTACCTATCCAGTTCCCTATACCCAATATTCAGGATACTTTGTCAAAGTTAGGGGATTCGAAAGTATACAGTTCCCTCGATTTACTTACGGGCTACTATAACGTGGAAGTCTCGCCAGAAAGTCGGCCTTATCTAGCGTTTACAACTCATCGGGGACGTTGGCAACCGCGAGTCTTGCCAATGGGGGTACGTACAGCACCTCATGTCTTCTGCAAATTAATGGAAGCAGCTCTTTCACACCTGTTAGGTATTCACGCGCTCATCTATCTTGATGACATCATTGTTTATTCTAAAGACATAGATTCACACTATCGTAGTTTAAGGTTAGTGTTTGATGCTTTAAAGAAAGCGAAGCTTAAAATTAAGTTAGAAAAAGCAAACTTTTTCAAAAGGTCATTAGTCTATTTAGGGTTCCTTATTAGTAGTGAAGGTCTGTCTGCAGATCCTAGTAAGTTAGAAGTACTCAAATCATTTCCAGTACCTACAGATATTAGCTCAGCACGTTCTTTCGTGGGATTCACATCGTTTTACCGCAATTTTATTCCTCATTTTTCTGTTGTTGCACAGCCGATCACAGCTCTTTTCAAAAAGGGTGTAACATTTGTCTGGCAAGAAGAACAACAAAAAGCTTTTGATGTTCTCAAGCAAAAGTTAATTTTAGAACCTTTATTGCAATTTCCAGACTTCAATAAAGAATTTATTTTATGCACAGACGCCAGTGGAATAGGTTTAGGGGCAATCCTCGCACAGAGAGATTCAAATGGTAACGACAGACCAATATCATTCGCTTCAAGAATGTTGAGCAAGGCCGAGAGAAACTATAGCTCGATTGATAGAGAAGCCTTGGCGATAACGTGGTCATTGTCTAAATTTAGGAATATAGTTTATGGGTATCCAATAAAGATCTATACAGATCACAAACCTCTGGTGCAAATTTTCAAAAGTAAGGATCTGACACATAAATTGGCCAGATGGGCTGTAAAGGTTAACGCATTTAACCCAGAAATATTGTTTATTGAAGGTAAAAAGAATATTGTTCCAGACATTCTTTCAAGATGTCCACCACCTTCTATTTCTCCTATATCTTTGGTGTCAAATATTGATTCTTCATTCACAGATAAAAAGCTTTATAATCTTACGTTCGAGGTGATTAAAACCGAACAAGAAAAATGTGAAAGATTAGCTCCTATTATAAAGTTTATCAAAGAAAAAGGTAACACGTTCTGTTATCCACATGCATATATTAAAAATATATTATATTACGTTACGAAGGAGATGCAATATCTCATTGAAGTTCCAAATTCTTTAGTTTATACTGTTTTAAATCTAAATCACTGTAGTCTTGGCGCTGGCCACATGGGTGCTCTACGCACAGAGAAAAGAATCAGAGAACGTTACACGTTTCCGAAACTATCAAAGCTTGTTCAGCAATTTTGTAAAGAATGTCCTTCTTGTTTACGTGTTAAGGGGAACATTCCTAAGCGTGCATCTATTTACAAGTACCCAATCGCATATCAGCCGTTTAGTAGAGTACACACTGATATCATTGGACCACTTCCTCCTTGTTCTAAAACGGGTTCTAAATATATTCTAGTTTTCAAAGATTCACTTACAAGGTATGTTGAATTGTGTCCCATACCTTCTCGAAATGGTGTTCACATAGCAAACGCTCTGCTTCATAGAGTTATCGTTCGTCATAACACACCATCCGTGCTTCTTTCTGATAACGCTGGGGAATATGTATCATCGTTTTTCAAACAGCTATGTAAGCTTTGGAAAATAAACAAGGTCGAAATTTCAATTCGATCCCCTTCAGCAAACAGCCTGGTTGAACGCTGTAACCTCCAGATAGAGAATTACCTGCGACATTACGTCAATAAAAAGGGTAACGATTGGGCATCCTACCTTCCATTCGTTCAATTGTGCTTGAACAGCACCTACAATGAGACGCTAGGGGAAAGTCCACATTTTGTTCTTTATTCGTACAATAAACGCTTACCTTACGATGTAGATAACTACATCACACCTTTCTCTAGTATAAATAAAGATTTTCAACCAAGTCATGAAGAGCTAAAAGACTTAGCAATACGTACGAATTTGATTCGTGAGATAGCAAAGGAAAATTTAGAGAATGAAACGAACAAATTCATAACCAGACAACGTAGTAAAGCTCTGGATAGGGATATTCTCGTTGGTAGTCGCGTGTACATATTAAATATAAAACCTTCTGGATTACCTAAGAAATTACACAAACGATGGGTCGGACCGTACCGGGTTGTAGGAATCTTGGGGAGAAACAGATTTATATTACAATGCTTGCAAAGTGGACGAGAGATCGCTGTTCATAGCGATAATTTCAAAATTGTTGCTGAACCTATTCTTGATCCAAATTTTCCTCAAAGTAAGGAAAATTCTGTTATTAAATCTGATCAAAGCAAGAAAGTTCATTTCAATAATGAGGTAGATGATGAAACGGAAAGTTTATCTCAAGATGACGAAGATGAAAATGTCATGTTTCCTCATCAATATGCAAGAAGTGCAAATAAGATTCCTAGTCCAATTCATGAAAGAAACAATCTTCAATATTCGAATTCTTCTTTTCAGGATCCTATTCGTATTCCAAATGATGTAAATAGTCCGAATCAAGTTAGTCATAATCGCTCTGAAGGAAATACTTCTCGTTCTGATAGTACTTTCCAATCTTCATTTTCGGGTTTTAATAATAATAATGGAAGTTCATCTTTTCGTAGTTCAGATATATCGAAGTCGGAAACTGATACTTCTGATAGTAGTTACAAACCATATCCGCTATTTAAGGGAATTCGGGACCAGAGTCCTCGGGTTCTTCGTTCTTCTAATAGGGCACCTCCTATTCATAGCACTCCTGTATCTGATGAATTTCGTAATCTTCCTTCCTGTTCTTCCAAACGTAATGATTTGTCATTTTCTGATTAGTGTTTTCAGGTTTCCTTTCGTGTCCATTCTTTCATTGAAATGGCTGGCAATTTATGGTAGATGTTTCAATGAGCTGCAGATGGATATATTTTAGATTAGAATTTATTTATTTTTTTTTTATATTAATGTTTTATAACTCCCTGAAACGCTTACCTGATCATGAGAAAATGAAATTGGAGATTTTGGAAGAATGAGAATCTGTTCTATGACATAGTATATCATATGTTGTAGGAAAGTTAGTTAAAATCGAATTCAAACGCTTTGTTTTTATTTAAAATCAATGTACAGTACATCCTAGAAATTTTATATTATAAAATTCCTTCCTCGGAGGGGAGGGTATTCTATACGGCTCAAATTATATACATTATATAATCCACTCGTATAGATAAAGAGAAAACAATGCATTTTAATTCTATTTCAAATACTG
The DNA here is from genome assembly GCA_015478945.1 of Trachelipus rathkii. NCBI lineage: Eukaryota > Metazoa > Arthropoda > Malacostraca > Isopoda > Trachelipodidae > Trachelipus > Trachelipus rathkii. Next base: position 25,228 of record JABUQX010043588.1, on the reverse strand, counting down.
TATAAATAGTAAGTAGGTTGAAGGGCAACCGCGCCATCTGTTGTTAAGCCCTGAATTATTATAGTATATAGTAGAATGTATCGTATTAGTAGGGAGAGTCTGACGCTGGTTTTCGTGTGAGAGAGTCGTGTACAAAGACTGCTGTTACGCAGAAAGTATTATTTGTGTTTTTAGCATTCTAAGAGTTAATCTAGTGTATTAAGATAACTCGTGTGATATTATTTTACAAGTTGAATATTCTTATTATAAAGTGAAGCCATTCCTATTTATTATTCGTATTGAATCTATGCTTAAGACAAGCTACTATTTTCCATTGGTCGTTGAAGTGACCGCATCATCGTTTATCTATTCTACTGTTGCAGAACACAGTAAGTCTATTTATTCCATATCACATTGTATGATAATTTCTACAAGAAGATTATTCACTGTCATTATTCTACAAGATTTAATTGTTTATGCAAAGACTATTTGTGCAGAATCGCATATCTACGTTCCAAGATATTTTACTATATCAAGCTGTTTATCTCTCTCTCTCTCACAAGTGTATTTAAAGTCCCACGAAACCACGCTCTCTCAAAGATTTATTACAGACTCGATTTCTATTTAAATGCTAATGAATATATATTTGTATTATATTTAAGAAGATTTATTACTGTAAATAAAGTTGACAATCTTTGCTACGCATTTCTGTTGATAAGGAGAATAATATTATTTACTGAACTATTTTATTAAAGGAATGTGACTTCTATATTTCTACATTATTATTTTAACAAGGATATATATATATATATAAGATATACTATTAAAAATTATTCTTATATGTGCATCGTCTCATTCAAGCCTCTTCTTCTCTTCCAAGTTGACCAATAGTAGATGAGTTTGTAGCCACTGATGAGTCCCTCATCCTGTCCAGTTTGGCAATCTTCGAGAAGCTCGATTCGTCTTTTACATTAGAGCGCACGGGGTATAATAATAATCAAAACGCAAGTACCTGTATGGAAGAAAAGTTGATTACAAAACACTTGCGGAAAATATATATATATATATATATATATATATATATATATATATATATATATATATATATATATATATATATATATATATATATATATATATATATAAATTAGGGTCCGGAACTGAAATTTTCAGTTCCGGCCGGAGCCGGAATCCCAAAAAAATTCCGGCCGGAATTCCGGCCGGAACCGGAATTTCTAATGAACTTTCCTTTAACTATAAAGAAATGTAAAAAAATAATTCTATATAACTTTCAATATAAAATCTTATATATATATATATACACTGTATATATATATATAAATATATATATATATATATATATATATATATATATATATATATATATATATATATATTTATATATATATTTATCTTAATATATATATATATATATATATATATATATATTAACAGATTTTGATAAAGATTTTATTCATTAATTGATTACAGATTTTTCATAATAATAACCTCACAAAATTGTTTTAAAATGCCATCATTCGTAAAAGATTTTTTATTATTAATAATGTTACAAAATCTTTAATAGAGTGTAAATATACCACAAAAAATAAAACTAGGTAGTTCACCAAAAACATTTAATACAACGCCATGGAAAATCACCACCGAAGAGAAGATCTGGAAGTCAAAAATTTGGATAGTAAAAGGGAGAATCCTGTATTTTCTAGAACACTGGACACCCCAAAATAGCGAAAGATCGAAGCTGTAAAACAAGTGTGTTATGAGGAAAATTTCTTTCCCCAAAAAATTTGGCATATCAATGATCCCAAATCACAATCAATTCTTTTAAAAATAATAAATTTTATTGCAATGAGTAACCAGCCATCCACAATCACTGAAGAGCAGGGACTCATAGGACTTGTTGCCCATCTTCAACCAAAATATCTTTTTTCTATTGAAAATATTTTTGTAGAGAGATGATGTCAAACTATACAATGGGAAGTGAGATCAGCAGTATTCGAGAAGTTATCTAAGGCTGATCAGATTTCATTTACTACAGATATATGGATAGTTAAATATTCAAACGAGTCATTTATTTCTTTAACTACTCACTGGCTTACGAGCCAGTTTGAAAAATTAATTATATATGTTTTCCATTTGCAATATATATATATATATATATATATATTAAAAATAATATATATATATATATATATATATATATATATATATATATATATATATATACCTATATATATATATATATATATATATATATATATATATATATATATATATATATATGGGTCAATCCATTTTTTCCGTACCGCTGATGGCCGCTCGATAATTTTTGATAACTTTTATATTTTGCATGGCGTTAATGTTATCCCTGGCAAGTTCAAAACCACCATTCGTTTTTGTAGATTTACTCTGGTTGTAACAGGGTGAGCCAAAATGTTTGACCAGGTGGAGCAAAATTTATCACTTAATAGAGGTAACATTTTAAGTCATATCTCCATATTGGTAATTCTTATACCAAATTTCATAGAGTGATTTGTTAGGGATACTTTAAGGTACATTTGGCCTTTCCTGTTTTTTTTTGGAAAATAATATTTCACCATGAAAATGAATCCGAAAAATTGTGTTAAAAATCGAATAAATTTCCATTTTCATGGGTGTATTGTATTATTAAAAGAAGGAAATAATTTAACGATATAAAATTTTGTGTGATGATACATACTAAAGAAGTATGTTAACTTAAATCTTATTTGAAGTTTAGTAATATTTAAAAAATTTACAGGGTGTCCAAAAATCAATTTTTCGGAAAATCGGTAACTTTGAACCTTAATATCTCTGATGGGGTAAGTGCTAAAAATCTGAAATTTTCACACATTATACTACTACCATAGATGTTCCTTCACCTGCAATATTGACTTTGGTATTTGCTTGTTTTAAGAAATACAGCCATTCAAAAATGCAAAAAAAAAAAAAAATTTTAAGTTTTGTTATGATAGCATACGTAGGCCTACTCGTAAAATAAAGTACCTATATTGTTAAAGTGTGTAAATATTATTATTATTATTAGAAATTATTAAAATTTATTGTCATAATTCTTTTTTTTTTTCAATTTTTATTTAGCATAAAACAATGAAAATAAAATTCATAATTTTGGAAAAAATTCACGTTTGGAAAATGTCAATAAAATATAACTTAGACTTGTGTTTTTCTATCCAAATTAATACTATAACATTATTAAAATCTACTTAACATTTAAATTATAATTAAAATTAGTTTGGACAAGCACAGACGTAATAATATTTAATGACCGTTTCTCCCCGACGCCACTGACCGGTTTTCCCCGAATTCAATTAATGGAATTTTTAAAAAAAATTTTAAAAATATTTATTTCAATATTTTTATTATTTTCATTATTCTATAACATTAAGGAAACTCCAAATGTGAGAAAAAAACTATTAAGTAAAGATGTAACTTAAAATTTCGATTTTTCATGATTCATTAAAAAAAAAAAAACGGCGATTTTTGACCGATTTCCCCCATTTTACGGTACCTATATATATATATATATATATATATATACATATTTACCTAATATATATATATATATATATATATATATATATATATATATATATATATATAACATAAACGTAGCACACACAAACATTTTTTTAAGATAAAGAGGCCCGTATATATTTTTTATTTACAATCAACATGGTAAGAGCGACACAAGCACACTTCAAAATCTTAGCTTGCATAACTGAATTAATGTCGCGCTTTAAATTAAATATTATTACGTCTGTGTTTGTCCAAACTAATTTTAATTATAATTTAAATGTTAAAAAGTAGATTTTAATAATGTTATAGTATTAATTTGGATAGAAAAACAAGTCTAAGTTATATTTTATTGACATTTTCCAAACGTGAATTTTTTCCAAAATTATGAATTTTATTTTCATTGTTTTTTGCTAAATAAAAATTGAAAAAAAGAATTATGACAATAATTTTTAATAATTTCTAATAATAATATTTACACTTTAACAATATAGGTACTTTATATTACGAGTAGGCCCTGCGTAATATCATAACACAACTTAAAAATTTTTTTTGGCATTTTTGAATGGCTGTATTTCTTAAAACAGCAAATACCAAAGTCCAATATTGCAGGTGAAGGAACATCTATGGTAGTAGTATAATGTGTGAAAATTTCAGATTTTTAGCACTTACCCCATCAGAGATATTAAGGTTCAAAGTTACCGATTTTCCGAAAAATTGATTTTTGGACACCCTGTAAATTTTTTTTTAAATATTTACCAAACTTCAAATAAGATTTAAGTTAAACCATACTTTAGTATGTATCATCACACAAAATTTTATATCGTTAAATTATTTCCTTCTTTTAATAATACACCCACGAAAATGGAAATTTCTTCAACAATTTTTCGGATTCATTTTCATGGTGAAATATTATTTTCCCAAAAAAAAACAGGAAAGGCCAAATGTACCTTAAAGTATCTCTAACAAATCACTCTCTATGAAATTTGGTATAAGAATTACCAATATGGAGATATGACTTAAAATGTTACCTCTATTAAGTGATAAATTTTGCTCACCCTGTTACAACCAGAGTAAATCTACAAAAACGAATGGTGGTTTTGAACTTGCCAGGGATAACATTAACGCCATGCAAAATATAAAAGTTTTCAAAAATTATCGAGCGGCCAACTTCTATTATTTTGGTACAGAAAAAATGATAGACACATATATATATATATATATATATATATATATATATATATATATATATATATATATATATATATATATATATATATATATATATATATATATATTTTCTTTTTTTTTAATTTAATGAGTATCTTATAATCCTATATTTTGAGATATTTGAGTAAGCTCAGTGAATGACCCGGGGTTTTTCGGTTTTTAATCTAAAACCCGAAAAAACCCGGGGGAAAATCAGTTTTCATTTCCTTTCACTTTTCAGCAACAACTGCATTCATAATTTAGTTGTTTGTTTTCAATTTTTGTTAGGTCATTATAAGTTTGATTATAAACAATGTACCAAAGACTCTTGGATCCAGAAGAAAACTAGGAAATGAATGGACTGAAGTTCTGAATGTCTAAGGCACCAGCAAAGTAAAATGTAAATATTACAGTGATACAATTAGCAATAAAATTGAAAGAATAAAAGTGCATCGAAAAAATCTTGTATAGCGCTTGTCATATTCTAGCAAATCTAGTGAATCAAGTGCTAATACAACCGTTGAAAGTATGGATATATATATATATATATATATATCTCTTTAAACATATATATATAAATATATATATATATATATATATATATATATATATATATATATATACTATATATATATATATATATATATATATATATATATATATATATATATATATATATTCTTTCAACAAATGAATTAAAATGAGCTTATAAATATTTCACTAAGTAAAAGAGTATAACTTCTAATATTTTCATTTTTGTTTTACTATTTTTACATGCAATTATTCTGAAAAAAAATTGAAAAAAAATTGGGCAAAAAGTCGGAGCCGGAGTATGATTTTTTTTAAAAAATATTTGAAATATATATATATAATATATATATATATATATATATATATATATATATATATATATATATATATATATATATATATATATATATATATATATATATATATATATATATATATATATATATATATATATATATATATATATATATATATATATATATATATATATATATATATATATATATATATTCTTTCAACAAATGAATTAAAATGAGTTTATAAACATTTCACTAAGTAAAAAGAGTATAATTTCTAATATTTTCATTTTTGTTTTACTATTTTTACATGCAATTATTCTGAAAAAAATTTGAAAAAACCCAAGTGGGCAAAATAGCGGTTTTTTTCAAGTGGGCTTTTTTGAAAAAACCCGGGTGGGTTTTTTCGGGTTGGGCCCACTCATGCCAACCCTGCTTATAATCCTATATTTTGAGATATTTGAGTAAACTTAATTTCAATAATACTGAAGGTATGTAATACACTTTGTATGACTATGAATACTACACAAGGCTACCATTATATTTTGTTAAAAGATGGGCTATGGGTTATGTAAAATAAATCCCTTGAAGCAAATTTTTTAATTATCAAGTAGGTACCGTATATTAGTAATTCCGGTTCTGGCCGGAATTTTGAAAAATTCCGTCCGGAACCGGAAAATCAAAATTCTACCGCATTCAACATACTTATAATTTTATATATATATATATATATATATATATATATATATATATATATATATATATATATATATATATATATATATATATATATATATATATTATATATATATATATATATATACTGATGCTATATATATATATATTGTTAAAGCTCTCTGCATGCTGTATTTATAGAGAAGTATTGAGCTGTGATTGTTAGGTCGTATGCATAGCTATTGATTTTATAGAAGGAGATGTGGTATGTGATAGGTCATGCATATAAAAGGCTAAAGAGTGTCGGTCATAGGATGGCTCCTTGAGGGGATGGGCTCCATTATATAGCCTAGTTTATCTGTACAGGAACCATCCTTGTATGACTAGCTGACTACCTGTGCAACTGGATAGGAAATTTGCTGTTATTTTGTCATTGATGCTTATATCTGTGTTTAATACTTTGTCTATTAAAATGTGAAGGGGGACTGTATCAGATCCCTTGTTGATGTCTATTGCTACTAGGAGATTACAAGAAATGGGGGTGGGGTAGTTTGGTTAAAACCAGGGTTGGGGATTTTTTGGATTTTTTGAGAAAAAAATCAATTTTTGATTTTTTGGAATTTCCAGAGATTCGTGACAACACGCGAAGATAAAACATTTTTAAGTTCGATTAGGTATTATTTTTAACCCTAGGCCCTATATCTGAGTTCAAAATCTTAAAATAGGGCTTATAGTCTATGACACAATGAAACAGCAACATTAAAGAGTGTCGATATTTTTATAGCGTAGAAATTTGAAACAGAGTAGCCTTGCTATGATATTATTCTAATTTTTTATTTCTATTGAAGTTAAATCACTTAAATACCCAATAACTAAAAAAATATATATAAAAAAGCAAAAAAGCAAAAAAAGCAAAAAATCAATTGATTTTTTCCGTGCCATCCCTGGTTAAAACCTATAAGTATTGTTTTGTAGTAGTAGAGTGTTTTTGTCTAAATCCATGTTGTATGTCTGATAGGGGATGAAAGGAGAGATTCTCTTTAGGATTAACCTTTTGAGTGCTTTTGATATTATAGAGAGCAATGAGAAAGGTCTCTATGAACCTGGTTTAAAAATGAGTAAATTCCGTGATGGCTTTTGGTTCCTATGTATTTAAGATGGATATTGGATATTTGGTCCTGTCCAACTGCTTGTGAATTTTTAAGGTTTTTGATAATATTAAATGCTTCTGTGGGAGTAAAAGGAGAGGATCTTGGTTGATCTTTAATCTTTTAAGCCTTTTTATGATTTATGTTGATTAAGTTATTTATTCTATTGTTGAGGTTGATGATTTGGTTTAGTTGGTTTTGATTTGGTTGTCGTCTATTTTGTCAATGGTAGTTTCTTTTTTATTAGAGCGTTGATTTCGGTTGAAAAGTTGGGGTTGAATTGTTTTTCAGTTGCCATGAATGATGTATTTTTTGGATGCTTTTAGCATTATTTTATTGAAGTGTTATAAAGTGTTAAGTAAAGAAAAGTCTGTTGTTTGGAAGGAATGTAGATCTAATTATGAGGTTGATATAGGCTTACTAGTTTGCTTTTTTACAGTTGATATACGTTTTTTAAGGGACGTGTGTGTAGGATGTATATGTTGAATTGTGATTAGAGGAGAGAGTGTAAAAGGTTTGTCAAGTTGTGTGGTACCTTGAATTTGGGGAAACAATAGATATCATTGGATGTATTTTTCTTTTTCTGTTGTAATAGTCGTCTGGTAGGTTGGTTTCTAGATACTGAGTGAATGAGTAAATGAGTGTGTCAGTTTTTGCTGTGTGTGTGTGAGTGTTAAACCATGCAGGGTGATGCACATTGATATCCCCTGCCAATATTAAATTATGTTGAGTTAGAGGGGATAGATTTGGGATATAATCCCATGGGCAGTGTTTAGAATTGGATGGAGGGATATAAAAATTAATTAGGTTGTATTTTTTCTGTTGATTGGTATGTGGATATTTAAAGGTTGTTGCTCATGAGAAGTTTTGTGTGATTTGTGGTATTTTGGAATTAGGTATTTTTATGTATGAGTAATTACAAGGCCATGTTTGGATAGATTCTTTCTCATCTTGTCTTATGTGTTTTTCTTTCAAATCGCTTCTTATTAGCAGTTGTTGATGGAGCAATGACTTTCTCTTTCTTTTATGTTAATTGTAGTTTGCTCCAGGGATCTATTTTATCTCCTATTCTATCTTGCAATAATGACTCAACCCTCCATTTTTCCATTCATTTCAAAAATTCCTTTTTTTTTTTTTTCTTCATCTAGAGTTGCTTCCTGGCTTTCAACTTTACAATTCTATTCTCTCCAATCTGAATAGGATTTCTCAGTGGAGCACCTCAAATTGTTTTTTTTCTCTTAAGGGTTACTCCAACTAATTATACAAGGGTTTTATCCTCCCTTGTATGGAGAAATGTTCTAACATCTGGGATCTCTAGTTCCACCCATCTTTTGGTTAAGGTTGAGTCTAAGGCAATATTGCTTAGAAGTCTACGCCTAAAACACTTATAAACTGTCCCTTACATTCTGACTCTCTCTCGACCCTTTCTACCACGTGTTTTTGACGCTCTATATCTTTTCTATAAGTGCTTCAGGAAGTTGACCACTTGCATTCCAGCACCATTGCTGCATTCTCATTAGCATAAGAGGGCCCATGTTACCATGAATCTTGTGTGGTTATTGGTAGGTCTAGTAGGCTTGCTCAATGTTTTTACCTCATGCTTCCACTCACCTTTGGTTTCGGAATTCATTGTTATTACCTGTTTTAATGTTGTATTTAATCTTTTCCTTTTTAATGCCAGTGTTTTCTCAAACCTGGGAGATGTTTCATTAGGCTTAGTTTGGATGAGTTCTCTTTTATTCTCCCCTCCTTGAAAAGATCCCTGTGTGTTATTGATGGTAACCTTCAATATATATATATATAATATATATATATATATATATATATATATATATATATATATATATATATATATATATATATATATATATATATATATATATATATATATATATATATATATATATCTCTATATATATATGCTATATATATATATATATATGCTGTGTATATAGATATATATATATATATATATATATATATATATATATATATATATATGAGATTATTCTCATATATCTTTTAGAGCTATACATTCAAACTCAATTTCTAAATGCCTTAAACAGATGAAAACAAAGTAGGCTGGCTATTACAGCATGAATGTATGAATATTATATGAAAGTATAGCAATGTCTAATTAAACAATTAATTGAATCAATTGTGTTATTTTCTTCAGAGATATTAATTTTAATTTTAGAGATAAATTGAGAGTTAATTTATTTTACAGGAACAAGCTCTGAGATCGTGGAAGGAAAGGCAAGCCTTGAGAGTAATAATTTTGATTCTTTAAAAAATTTAATTAGTGAAGGAACCATGAAGGCAATTCAAGATATGGGGTTTCAAACAATGACAGAGATTCAAGAGAAGGCAATTCCAAAGCTTTTGAATGGTTATGACATACGTGCAACAGCTAAAACAGGCTCTGGAAAAACCTTGGCATTTCTAATTCCTGTTGTTGAAATGATTGTGAATTTAAGATACAAACCAAGAAATGGTAAACTATTTTTATAAATTAGTACAATAAATCTTTATTTGTTATATACATGTTCCAGAAATAAGAGATCATTAATATACTGCTTTATTTAACTAACTCAAATATATATATATATATATATATATATATATATATATATAAATATATATATATATATATATATATATATATATATATATATATATATTTTTTTTTTCTTTTTCCACAAAAAAATATCTCAATATTTATATATATAAATATATATATATATATATATATATATATATATATATATAATTTAATAGGGTTTCCCCTTAAAAATTTTTTTCCAATGTTCAGATTTGTTACAATTCATTTTCTAAAGCTATTATTATAGTTCATTATTTTTTCTCTATGCAAAATTTAAGTGTTGCTTCTCAAAATTATTATTATTATTATTATTATTATTATTATTATTATTATTATTATTATTATTATTATTATTATTATTATTATTATAGGAACTGGAGCAATCATCATTACACCAACTCGCGAGCTTACAATGCAAACATATGGGGTTCTCAGAGATCTTATGAAGTATCACAACCAAACTTTTCATTTAGTTATGGGAGGAACTATTAGAAAATCTGAAGCAGAGAAGCTAAGCAAAGGTATATATATATATATATATATATATATATATATATATAATATATTATATATATATATATATATATATATATATATATATATATATAGCATATATATATATATGCTGCTGCTATATATATATATATATATATATATATATATTATTCTAAGCTATAGAAGAACTAACCACCTTGTACTGATAAACCAAATAACTTTCGATTATTGATATTAAGATTATGGTAGAGTTACCGATAAGGGGAAAATTTGAGTGTTAATTACGAGAAGTAGTGGTGAAACATGAGTTGAGCGTGTTTAAGATTTGGTTGAGGCAATCTGTGATATTTGCAGGTTCCTTAATCATCTACTGCCTCAGATCGTTAAAAATAATGAATAATTTACCCTCCTTCCCAGGGTTGTGGAGTCGGAGTCGCGGAGTCGGGGAGTCGGTAGTTTTGAAGAGGGTGGAGTCGGAGTCGGAGTCGGTGTTTGAAAGGGTGGAGTCGGAGTCGGTAATTTTGAAGGGTGGAGTCGGAGTCGGTAATTTTAAAGGTCGGAGTCGGAGTAACTTTCAAGATAGTAGAGTTGGAATCAGAAAATTTTGAGCTGACAAAGTTATGAATTGTGACTCAATGAGTGACTTCAATTGCTTCAAACAAGTTCACTCACTTGCGACTTCCACATCACAAAATGCAATGGCAAACTTCGAAGTTTTTTTAACCTGCACCTTATGTTTCAATTTGGATTATATTCTAATGAATTCAACCTTCAACCTTATACCATCTATATTTAAGATGCTGAAGAAATAAAAAACTTCAAGGTACAGAGAAATTTCTCTCATTGGCAATGATATTCTACTAGCTGCTGTTTATATTTAAATTACAGGGGTAGCTTAAATGAAGATCAACAACAAAAGCTATATCTGCACTTTGCAACGTGACCATTTGAATAATTAAGGTTGAAAGAAGTTCAAGAAGAAAAGAATGCATCTGAACATATTGTAAGTGATGAGAGCTACAGCATCCCAGTACTACCTTCTCAAGTCATTTTCAGAAAGCTCAGAAGATGAGTATAAAAAGCTTCTAGATATTTAGTCGAAAGCTTCGACTGGTTCAAGAAAAAGGTCAAGTTTTCCTCATCCTTGTACACAATATTCCATAACTTTAAAAATTTCTCTGCTGCACTGAAAGAAGTTGAAAAAATTGATATAACTTAAATTAGAAGAGACCATCGATAAGTATCCAAACATTGTACAAAAAGCTGCAATTGCTGTTACTGATCTACATCCAAAGCAAGTTAGCGTTGAACGGCTTTTTCTGCTTTTAGCATTATAAAATCAGACCTAAGAGGAAAATGAAAGGAGAACCTGGCAGATGCTATACTATTTTTAAGAACTAATCATTCAATGAGTAGATGATATTAGATGTAAGTTCGTATGGCAGTTTATAATATAATAACATATATATATATATATATATATATATATATATATATATATATATATATATATATATATATATATATATATATATATATATATATATATATATTTCAAAAATATATATAAAGGTATATATATATATATATATATATATATATATATAACACCCCATCTCGCACTGAGCTCTTTTCTGGCGAAGTATCCTCCATACAGCCCAGATCTAGCTCCGTGCGATTTCTACCTCTTCCCTAAGTTGAAAATGAAGTTGTAGGGTCATCATTTTGGTACGATGGAAAACATAAAAAATACTGTAACACGTGAACTAAACACACTTCTGGAAAATGACTTCCGGTACTGCTATGAACAATGGAAGAAACATTGGAACCGCTGTGTAACCTCGCAAGAGTCATACTTTACTTTGAAGGAGATAACTTGTAATTTCAGGCAAGTCCAATACATAATTAAATATATATATATATATATATATATATATATAATATAGATAAATATAAATATATTTTTATATATAATATATATATATATATATATATATATATATATATATATATATATATATATATATATATATATATATATATATATATATATATATATATATATATATATATATATATATATATATATATATATATATATATATATAGTGTGTATATATATATGTTATAGATAAGATATATATATATATATATATATATATATATATATATATATATATCTTCTTTTTATTTCTCTTTATATATAACCCAACAGATATATATATATATTACCGAATCAAGGGCCTTATATGTAAGTATTTAAGTTTGCCTATTATGCCAAATAGCTACCTTAGTTAAGAATAATGATGGATATGTAAAGTTTCAAAATGACCTTGATAAACTTAGGTCGACAGATAAGTGACAAATAAATTTTTAATTAGTAAAAGTGCAGGTTCTTCATTAGGTAACTCAAATAAAGATTTAATTACAGTATATAGACAGAGTTGGCTTAGTCTGTGGACCAAAAAGATTTAGATGTGAGTATAAGCAGCAATCTGAAAGTAGCTATCAGTGTTTGGAAGCAAGAAATAAAGCTAATAAGATGTTAAGTATAATAAATCGCAATATGGTTTACAAAACTAACAAAGTTATAAGTAGCTGTATAATAGCTATTTTAGGTCAGTATTAGAGTATTGCGCACAGATTTGGGCCCATTATTTAAAAAAGACTAGGTATGCTGAAGAGGGTGAAAGTATGAATTGCAACAAGGATGATTTCTAGGTTTTAAGGGGTAAGAGCTATGGGAGAGGCTGAAGGAGTTAGGAATGTTTTCTTTAGAAAGACGATTTCTCATTTCGTGTATTTTGTAGCTAATGGACCCATCTATGTATATTTCAAGTTTGAAGTCATTTCAAAAAAAAAAGTTGAAAAGAACAATGTCAAAAATAGAGGTTTTGAAAAAAATGAAAATTCTTAAAGAATGACTACAGACATAGAAAAACATTCGAAAACGACGTTTTAGAGGTCGAAAAAGCTACAGTTTGCTTTTTTTCATCAAAATTAGCTGAAAATTAAGAATATTATGTCCACCTTTAGGGGGTGGGGAAAATTGGAGGCTCAGCCCGAAGCTAAATATTGGACTAGCCTTTATTGAGTAATATATAAAAATATATTATATAAATAAAATATATATATATATATATATATATATATATATATATATATATATATATATATATATATATATATATATATATATATAAAACGAAAAAAATTTCTGCCTACAGTCCTATATATATATATATATATATATATATATATATATATATATAAATATATATATATATATGGTATATATATATATATATATATATATATATATATATATATACTGCATATATATATATATATATATATATATATATATATATATATATTATATATATAATCATTATCATCACCCACCTTCTCTCCCCAAGACTGGGGGTAAGTTGCGTAGCATGCACTGGAAACAGAAAAGAAAAGTAGTAGAATAATATGACGAAAGTCGAAAAGAAAACCCTACCGCCCCCTTTATACCTTTGAGTGAACTCATCGCAGTAAGAAAAATCCACCCTAGAGCTACGGCCCTCACTGTGGCATCTGCCAATGTAAGGTTGTCCATACCAACTTGGAGTGGGCCACAACCATACCCTCTCACAAAACACCGCCATTCACTCTATTATGCACTTTTCTTCTCGCCTCTGCTAAACTCCAGTTTCTCCTTTGGGAATCCTTTGCTGACTCACTCACTTGCTCTGCGGTCCTCCCCCAGCCGGTCGATTCCCAGCATACTCAACACTATACATCCGCTTAACCAACCAACTATCATCCATCCTTTCCACATGGCCAAACCAATATCCAACATTATTCATTGATTCTCATCTACCCTTTCTTCCCACCACACACTCTCTAAATGTCATTCCTCATTTTATCAGGTGCTTCACACCTAACACACCCCTAAGATTGTCCATCTGAACACATTGTACTTTAGATCTATACCTCTTATTCCAGACCATAGTCTCACTACTATACATTAACACAGGTAACAAACAACAAACCCTCATATATATATACCTTTATATATATATATATATATATATATAATATATATATATATATATATATATATATATATATATATATATATATATATATATAACATAACTATGTATATATATATATATATATATATGTAATAATATATATATATATATATATAACTATATATATATATTCTTCTTTCTTTCTTCACCTTCCTCTTTGCCCCTCTAAGATTGGGGGTAAGGTGCTGTACAAGCATCGGAAGAAAAGCAGTAGGAGAACATGACAAACGTCGAAAAAAAAGCCCAGCCTCGCCCCCTCTGTGCCATTAATTAGTGAGAGCTCGTCACAGACAGAAAATCCACCTAGAGCATCATGGGACCGCGACCGGACCCTCACTATGGTAAATCGTCAATGTAAAGGTTCATCCCCTGGCCAGGTGGGCCACAATCATGCCCCCATACAAAAACCCCTGCCATTCTCTCCTATCATGCACCTTCTCGCCTCTGCCAAACTCACATTTCTCTCCTTCAGACATTCGTTCACCGACTCAATCCACTTTCTCTTCGGTCTCCCAGCGGGTCGGTTCCCAACACACTCACCACTATACATCCAGTTAACCAACCTACTATCATTCATCCTTTCCCTTGACCAAACCATCTCAACATACTTTCATTATTCTCTCATTTACCTTTCTTCACACCACACCACTCTCTAATACGTTCATTCCTCTCTTTATCAATTCTTCTCACACCTAGCACACCCCTAAGATTGTCCATCTGAACACATTGAACTTTAGATCTATACTTCTTATTTCAGACCATAGTCTCACTACCATACAATAACACAGGTAACAACATACCCTCATGTAAGACCCTAGCACACTCAAGACTTAGTCCCTTTGCATTCACCAACGATTTAATAGCACCAGCCACCTTCCTGCCATTCACAACTTTTCCTACTACACTCTGCATCATCCGTTCCTTCTCATCCAACATATACCTAAATATTTAAGCTCAGACACATTGTTTCTGCTGCTCACCATCTAACATAACTACACTGAGGTGTCCTCACTCACAATATAACCTTACTCTTATCACGTTTACTTTCAAGCCCCTCCTTTCACACACCCTGCCAAATCTCTCTATCAATCCTCTCAAACTCTCTTCAGATTCGCCACACAGAACCAAATCATCCGCATATAATAGGTAGGGCTCCCTCCACTCATCTCCATTCTCCATCATTCTAACACCATTTCCTGCCATCCCCACCTCGAATTCTTTCATAACCCCATCCATATACAATTGAATAACCAAGGAGACATAACACAACCCTGTCTTACTCCGCTATTAATCCTAAACCAATCACCATTGACACCATTTATTCTTACACACGCTTTACTATCGTCATACATACTTTTGATTCCATTCAGAAGCCTACCACCAACACCATATATCACTAATACCAGCAATAAAGCTTCCCTATTAATTCTATCATACGCCTGTTGCAAATCCATAAAACCTAAATACAATTTATTCTTCTTCTCCCTCATTTTCTCAATCATTTGTTTCAATGTAAAGATTTGATCCCACACATCCTCCCCCGCTCCCTAACCGCCCCTTTATTCTTCACCAACCAGTCCCTCAGTCACTCGACGCACTCTTTCGACAAATACCAGCATATACCTTCCTACAACACTCAATAAATTTATTCCCCTATAATTTCTACGGTTCCCTTTATCTACCCATATAAAGGGTGCTTTATGTATGTATATATATGTATATATATATATATATATGTATATATATATATATATAATATATATATATATATATATATATATATAGCAACAATATATATATATATATAATAACTATATATATATATATAATAATAATAATATAATAACAATAATAATATAATAATATATATATATATATATATATATAACAATAATAATAATAATATATATGTAACATATATATATATATAATAATAACAATAACTTCATATATATATATATATATGCTCTGTTATGTGTAATAATAATATATAATATGTAATAATATAGTAACATATATCTTATCATATGCTCAATAACCAATGTAGTATATGTATGTATAATATATGTATAGCTATTCTTCATATCATGCTGCTAACCATTATGTAATAATATATGTAATATGTATATATATAATAATAATAATAATAATAATATGTAATAATATATATATATATATAATAATAATAATATGTATATGTATATATAATAATAATATATATATAATAATATATATATATATATGTAATAATAATATATAATAATATATATAATATATAATATAATAATATATAATATGTAATAACTATATATATATATGTAATAACATATATAATATTAACAATAATGTACAATAATAATAACAATAGCAATAATAATAATAATATAGATTTATCTTATATAGTAAAATAAGAATAATAACAATATAGTAATAATATAGTAATAATAATATAGCCAGTAATAACAATAACTGTAATATAACTATATATATATATAACTAACTATATATATATATATAATATAATATATATATATATAATATATATAACTATATATATATATATATATAATATAATATAACTACTTCTATATATATATATATATATATATATATATATATATATATATATATATAATATATATATATATATATATAAATATATATATAATTTTATAGAGGGTGGAGTGGAGTAGGTAATTTTCAAAAGGGTGGAGTCGGAGTCGGTTTCTTTCAAAAAGGTGGAGTCGGAGTCGGAGTCAGTAATTTTGAAGAGGGTGGAGTCGGAGTCGGAGTCGGAAAATTTTTGAACCGACTCCACAACCCTGCTCCTTCCCACCTGTATAAAATATCTTGCCGGATAATAGAATTTTGAAGATTGAAGAGATACAAGAAAGATCAGAGGTGAGTTGCTCCAAGGTCACCATACCACCATTAACTATTTGTTGTTGATTGCATCGTCTTTCAAATCATGTAAATCTATCCTCAGCCATGCGAAAAATCTTCCTCTCTAGAAAATAGAAAATGCAATAATTTTTTTGGTTCCTCTTCTCGCTCTTTCTAGCACTTTTCTAAAATGTTAACTCTTCCTTTGTTTATTTTTTATTTTTTCCTCCCCTTGTTTCTTCTGGCGGTTGTCAAGCTGTCCAATTTCTGCTATGGTTGTGCCTTTTTCTGTGGTAGGAGGAGGAGAGGTTAAGTTAAACTACCCTCTCATTTAAGGAATAAAGAATCTTTTCAGGTCATCCTTCTTGTTGTTATTTTAATTAATGCAGATATATTAATGTTTATAGTGATGAACTCTCTCTAGTTGCATTACTGCTCTTTGTTGAGAACTCATGTAACTTGTGCATCCAGACACTCATCTTTTGTTCTGTCCTTCTCTCTGATCACAGACCTAACATCTGTGCCTTATTCTTTCATGTATTATACTAGTAACGTCGGGAACACTTCCTTCTATATTTCCCACACCTTTTGACTACAGTCTTAAACCTTTTGTTAGTGCCTTGTATCAGGTTATGGGGCCTTTAGGTTTTTAGTTTCCTGTTATTTTTTTATATATATATCGTGTGTGGATATTGGATTGGTCCCTGATTCTTTTGCCGTATTATTAGTCCTTTATCGATGGCACAGTGGCTAGAACTCTGAGATATTAAAGTTGAATGAATCCATATTTATATTGCAGAATAATAATTCTCTCATAGCTTAGAATAAATACTACAAGAAGATATTGGCACCCCTTTTGAGTTAATCTTATTTATTTACCTTTATCTGAAGAATTTTTTTTTAAACTTTGCCTCCACTCACGGGAACATCTTTATTCAAGTAAGAGGCATTAAAAGAAGATAAAATTATGCAATGAAGTGCAATTAATAACGTAAAGAAAATACGTCGCAAAATTATTAGTGTAAGATCATTGAATATATTATTGAATATTAGATTAAATGTTTATTATTTTATTTTTTTAACAAAATTTTACATACACTAATATATTATTGAATATTAGATTAAATGTTTTTTATTTTATTTTTTTTTTTAAATTTTTGCATACACTAAGTTTAACATTTATCATTTTTGCAGGTGTAAATATTTTAGTAGCAACTCCAGGGAGGCTTTTAGATCACCTTAAAAATGCATCGTATTTTAATTATAACAATTTAAGTTGTCTTGTTATTGACGAAGCAGATCGGATTCTAGATTTTGGTTTTCAAGAAGAAATGAAGGAAATTGTACAACTTATTCCCAGTAAGTGATTAAGCTGATTAATAAAAAAAAAAAAAATTCCTCTTCCAATGACTTGCATTAAATTATAATTGACTTTTTTATATTTAATTTACGTGCTTGCATTGTACGGAGCTTTGATTCATTATATAAACTTGTATTTATTTTATTTTCATTAAATTTGCTTAGTGATTTAGCATGGTTGATGTCTCATTTTTTTCAAAGTTTCAAATAAAAGAGGTTTATTTTTTTTTTTTGTGATTGTAATATTGCTTCAGAGAGAATTTATTTTTGTGGGTAAAACATTTAAATTTTATTAATTTTTTCTTGCAGGTCATCGACAGACCATGTTATTTAGTGCAACTAAAGACCACAGAACTGAAGGTCTTACACAGTTATTTCTGAAAAAAAGGTTATTGGAAATTGATATTCAAAGTAACAGGGATGAAGTCACGGCAGATGGACTCGAACAAGGTTAGTTTTTTTTAACAATCATTGTTTAGTTAATTATTGATCCTACTTCCGTTCTAGTAACTTCTTATATTATATATCAATGTGGTTTGCAGATTTTTGAAGGAATGCATTTTTTTTTAAAACATTTAACTAATCTTTGAGTATCAGATAGATGTACAGCTGAAGAAATTAGTTCTTGAACAGTTTTCTTTTCAAATATTTTAATCATGTGAAATTAGGTTGGCAACCATGAAGAAAACCATAGTGTTGCCATGACAACGGGAGTTGCTAAGTAAGCTTTATTCTTTATTGTCATGGCAACACAAAAGTTTCATCATGGTTGCCAACATAAATTCAAATTATTAAAATATTTTGATTAAAAAGTTATTTTTTAAAAAAAAAAAACTTTTTTCATTTGTTATTTTATAATATAAAATTATTTTTTTATATATCTTTTGGGTGAGGTTTGTATGATTTTTTTTTAAAAACCTTTTCTTATTTATTTATTTTATTTTTTCGTAATTATTTTATCAGTTACATTATAATATCTTTCCATTAATTGGATGATATTTTTGGTAAGAATTTATAACGTTTCAATGAATCTAAAAAGTGATCCAGCTTAAATTTTATATTTTTATTTCAATTTGTTTTAAAAAAATTTTTACATGTATTTTTTTTTTCAGCATATTTGTTGTGCCCGAGAGAAAAGAAATTTTTACTCCTTCATAAATTTATTAAGAAACATCACAAGGAAAAAGTCATGGTTTTCTTTAGTTCTTTTGAGGCTGTAATCTTCTATCATAATTACATCAGTGTTCCGGTCATGTGTATTCATGTAAGTATTTTAAGTATGCTTATTTTTTTTCTTCAAAGTTTTTGAAAATAATTGTAATTGTTTTGTTCTATTTTTAAGAATGAATTATATTATGTACGTTATAGTTTCTCTTAAGATTTTTTAAAACTTGCATTTATAGATAAATAATTACTCATTATATTGCAATGTAATTTTTAATTTTTCAATTCGGTGCCATAAAAAAAAAATCTCTTAAAAAAAAAAGCGTTTTGCCTCATTTTTCCTTTTTTACCTTAGTTTTTATAAAAAAAAAAAAGGGCTTTCTATTTTCAAGTTTTAAAACTTTCTCTAGTTTATTTTTTTAAAGGTTATGTCAACTTATAATTTTTTATTGAATGGTTCTGCTTATTCTTCTAGGGTAAGCAAAAGCCAGGCAGCCGTATAAGTACATTTATCAAATTTTGTAGGGAAAAATCTGGTGTGTTGCTATGTACAAATATCGCTTCCCGAGGGCTCGATTTCCCATCCGTTCACTGGATTATTCAATATGACCCTCCTGATGATCCCAAGTAATTATTTTAAAAAGGCTTAAAATTTTGAGAGAAATTAATTCAAATTTATTTATTTTTATATATTTTCTAATATTATATCTGTTTGCAGAGAATACATTCATAGAGTGGGAAGAACAGCTCGTGCTGGTAAGACAGGAAAAGCTCTTCTGTTCCTTACAGATCATGAGCTTGATTACGTGCGTATTTTAAAGGCATATAAAGTTAACATCAATTTTATGGAGATAGGAGGTATATATAAAGTCCTGGGATTTCGCTGCCTCCTATTATTTTTGGTAAGTTGTATATATTGGTTTAAAGTTTCTTTTTAGCATTAATTATTATATAGTGGGCGATAATCTAGCGGTCTCCAAACTTTTTTGATCAGTTTGCTAGATTACTTCTTATTCCTAATTTATCTAAGATTTGTTAATATATATTTTTCCATTCATTTCCTTAGCTTGAAAACATCGTCGGTCGTAATAAACACTTAAAGAAAATAGCAAGAAGAGCATTTATTTGTACTTATAGATTTAATTAATACAGATTGCTTTGAATAAAATATTTAAGGTTTCACACTATGTATTTCTTATATTTAAAAGAATCCATTATTATTATTATTATTAATTAATTATTATTTATTTATTATTCATTATTTTTATTTTTTATTTATTATTATTATTATTATTATTTATTTTATGTATTATTATTATTATTATATTATTATTATTATTATTAGTAGTAGTAGTAGTATTATTATTATTATTATTATTATTATTATTATTATTCTTTCTTTCTTTCTTTCTTTTATCTTCCTCTTGCACTCCAAGACTGGGGTAAGCGTGCGTGTCATGCATCGAAAAGAAAAAGCAGTAGAAGAATATGAACAAAAGTCGAAAGGAAAGCCCAGCCCCACCGCCCGTTTTATGCAAGTCTAATTAGTATATATATATATAATATAATAATACTATATATATATATATATATTATATATACTATATATATAATATATATATTATATATATATATATATATATATTATGAGGGAGAGTAACACGCATACTCGAAGCGATGAAATTACTTCCCATTTTAAGGTGCGGTCTTTCTCTTTTGCGTTCACATTCTTCACACACTTATCCTCTCAGGCAACATATTACTACCACCATTTATCCACATATCATATCACATACTTAAAGTACACACCCCTCTTCTGATAAAACATTTTACAGAGCATCACTACTACTCTATATCCCGTATGTTGTGGGTGAGAAAGAATGTGGCCACATCGTAGTCCTGCGTGTCGTTAGAAGCCGAGCTAAGTGATCCGCGGGACGGGATAGTTGGGTTGCTGCCCACTACCACCTATCTCTTTCTAGGAATGCTAATGCATATGCCCTCGGAGATGGTCCGTGATCGCCGTAAACGACTTTCTAATTTCGGCGAAATTGATGAATCGTATGGGTACAATGGAATGTCAGAGGAAATAAAATGTTGAGGAGAAGAGGAGGAGGTGATTGGTGTATTTAGAAAGAAGCGCAAATTTGATTTGCTCGCTGTGACCTGAAAACAAAGATGAAAGGAAAACGGTGGAAAATAAGTGTGGTGGTGTGAAATGTGTGGCGTGCTGGTGTGGAAATGAATGAGAGAGGAAGAGAAGGAGTTTGCAATTTTGATGAGTGACCTGTGGTACAAAGCATTGGTAGACTTTGTGTGTGTGAGTCCTACAATTCTAATGGTTAATTTAAGTTTGAAAAGGTCAAGGTAATGTGTGGTTGTGACGCATGGTCCTTCTGAGGAGGGAAACTTTGAAGAGAGTACGATTTTTTGGATAATCTGAATGATTGTTTGGATGGGGTGAGTAGAAGCTTCAAATTGATAGTGTTGGGGGACCTGAATGGTTGCATAGGTGATCAAAAAAGGGATGGTAATGGTAGGGTGGTTTTGGGGTGGCAGGAGAAAATGAGAAAATGGTAGGAGGGTGATTGATTTCTGTGAGGAAAGAGATGTGTGTGTAAGTAATACTTTCTTCAAACATAAAGAGTATTCATAAGTATACTAGATATGGTATCGAAGTAAAAAGTATGATTGATATTGTGTTGGTGAAGAAGATGTTGTATGTGATGGATGCTAAATCAGTGAGGGGGCTGGGAATGGATGGGATTATCGGATCATTATGTTGTTTTATGTATGATTAAGTTAGGGGGGGGCTTGGATGGGAAGTGAGAAGAAACGAGTGAGAGAAGTTAAGGGAACAAGGTAATAGGGAAATGGTTAAGTGAACAGACAATAGGTTAAGTATGTTAAGGAGCCTCGCTAGTAAATCGTTGAATGTGAAACGGTTGATACTGAACAAATCTGTGGGGGGGAAATGAAGGAAGCAATTGTTAGTAGGGCAAAAGAAAGTGTGTGGATGTGCTAAAGTAGGAAGTAAGAATGTTAATACTGAAATGGTGGAATGAAGATGTGATGATGCAAGTGGTTAAAAGTTAAAAAGAAGAAGTGGTGGAATGTACTAAAACAAATGATGAAGTTTCAGAAAAGAAACGGATGCTTGGAATTATATACGGAGGAAAAAAAGAAACTAAAAAAGGTGCATACGAGGAGAAAACAAGAAGGTAAATGAACAATTTGGAAGGCGGGGATGAATGAGGACATACAAAGGGAATAGGAAGCTCTTCTGGAAGGAGCGCGAAAGTTAAGAATGAGAATAAAGGGGAATCCTGCTTAGAATAATGAGATAGGAATGGTGCTTTTGTAACTGCTGATGATATGGATGTGAGGGGAGTGTGGAAAGAACACTTTCGAAAATCTGCACAATATATTAACAGAAATGATGAGGTGTTAGTGAATGTTGGTGGTTTTTGAAATGGCTGGCAAGAAGGTATATTTTTGCGGGAATGAGGTTAATTAGTAAGGAAGAGGTAATGGTAGAGTGAGAAAGTTGAAGAATGTAAATCTGCAGTACATAGATGAAATTAAGCTAGTGTAATGCATCAAGAGCGTAAGGTGAGTATGTGATGATGGATTTGGAAGGTTGTGTAATAAAGCGTTTCTGAAGGGTATAGTTCCCAAGGGATTGGAGGAAGCGGTAATAGTACCCTTATATAAGGGTTAAGGGAGAAAAAGGGGAACTGTAGAAAGTATAGGGGAATAAGTTTTTTATTTGAGTGTGTAGGGAAGGTATATGCTGGTAGTATTTTGGTTAAAGAGTGCGTCGAGTGAACTGAGGGACTGGTTGGTGAAGACAAGGTGCGTTAGGATGGTAGAGAATGTTGGGATCAATCTTTACATTGAATACAAATGATTGAGAAAATGAGGGAGAAGAAGAATTAAATTACTTATTAAGCGTTTTATGGTTTACAACAGGCGTAATTATAAGAGTTAGATAGGAAACGCTTATGGCAGGTATTGTGATATATGGTGTTGGGTAGCTTCTGCATGGAATCAAAAGTTTGTATGAGATCGTGAAGCGTGTGTAAAGAACTAATGGTGTCAAGTGTGACTTGGTTTTAGGATTAATAGCGGAAGTGAGACAGGGGTTGTGTTATGTCTACTTGGTTATTCAATGTATATATGGATGGGGTTATGAAAGAATTCGACGTGGGGATGGCACGGAAATGGTGTTAGAAATGATGGAGAATGGAGAGGAGTGAGTGTGCCCTACTTATTTTATGCGGATGATTTGGTTCTCTGTGGGGAATCTGGAGAGAGTTTGAGAGGCATTGGTAGAGAGATTTGACAGGGTTTGTAAAAGGAGGGGTTTTGAAAGTAAACATAAGCATAAGATAAAGGGTTATCAGTTTGAGTGAGGACAGTCTAGTGTGAAGTTAATGTTGAGATGATGACAGGGCTGGAGCAAAGTGTCGTGAGTTAAATATTTATGGGTATGAGTTGGATAGAGGGAACGGATGATGCATGCAGTGCAGTAAGGAAAGTTGTGAATGGCAGGAAGGGTGCTGGTGCAACTAAATCTTTGGTGAATGTAAAGGGACCTAAGTCTTGAGTGGCGCTAGGGGTCTTACATAGGGTATGTTGTTACAAATGTGTTATTGTATGGTAGTGAGCTATGGTCTGGAATAAGATATAGATCAAAGTTCAATGATGTTCATATTGGAACAATCATTAAGGGGCCATGCTAGGGTGTGAAAAGAAAATTAATAAATGAGAAATGACCGTATTGGAGAGTTGTGTGGTGTGAAGAAAGGGGTTAAAATGAGAGAATAAATGAATAGTATGTTTGAGAATGGTTGGTAATTTTTAAAGACTGAATGATAGTCGGTTGGTTAGGCGGATGTATAGTGGGATGTGTTGGGAAACCGACCGGCTGGGAGACCGAAGAGAAAGTGAATTGATCGGTGAACGAATGTCTGAAGGAAGAGAAATGGTGAGTTTGGCAGAGGCGCACGAAATAAAGGTGCATATTAGGAGAGAATGGTGGGGTTTTGTATGGAGGGTATGTTTGTGGCCCACCCCTGGGCCAAGGATGAACCCTTACACTGACGATTTCCATAGTGAGGGTCCGTCGCGTCCCATGTAAAGCTATAGGGTGGATTTTCTGTCTGTGACGAGTTCTCACTAATCAACTTCTTCTTCTTCTTCTTCTTCTTTCTTCTTCTTCTTCTTCTT
>JABUQX010043587.1:17500-56404 GCA_015478945.1 Trachelipus rathkii | reverse complement strand
TTATTATAAAAGAATTTTCTTCAGATGGGTTTATATTATTCCATCAAACTTATTCCAGACTTAAAACTAGTTTTATTTTCTTCAATTATACGTCTTCCGTTATGACTTTTCTACTGCCTATTATAATTTAAAATTATTAATTTTAAGAATTATGATTAAATATATAATAAAAATATAGAGGATCTAAGTATTTATAGTTTACCATTTATTAATATATTTGATTATAAATAGATTATATGATTTTATCACTCGCAATAACAGTAGTGTTTAATAAATAGTATTTCTCACTATCTATAGTTTCAGGTTATTATTAAAGGTTTATTATAGTTTAAACAGATAATGTCACAATAACGAGTCTCTCACTAATAGAGTAAACACAATTATTAGAGTATATACCCTAGCTTTTTAACAAGTATCATATATATTATATCAGTATAACTGGATGCATATATTCACAGGATATATTTATTCTTATCACAAGACTACAAGCTTATTCTTATTATTATGTCCTATCATATATAGTGCGTTCGAGATACGTTAGAGAGCAAAGAGGGTGTGGTGGAGCGAGGGGAAGCTTATATGAACCTCGGGGAGTTCTTATTATAAGAGAGGTTTCTTGTGTCTTATAACAAAATTAATTACATTTCTTATACCTTTTTTAAGACCTTTAATAGATTATTATATTGTTCTCTCGCCAGACCATTATCAGTTTATTTATGAGGCGATCGATCATGTTTAAGTTAAGTGGGTTTTATTGTGAAGCGTGAAGGACAACAAGACATTGTCACTATATACATAGACAGTATATATAGATTCAACTTTAATTTATCTGAGTACCGAATAATCTAAAAGAAGTAATGTATTATTAGAGAGTAATTATAATCGTATCATAAAAGCATAGGAGTTAATTATGATTACTAATATCTATATATAAATGAATTATAAAGTTGAATAATAAATCTGGGCCATTTTTATTTTGAAATACTTTTATCAAAGTTTTAAGGAAAACAACTATTTTCTATTGATACAAGACTAAAAGTCCTTTATTGTGCTACTCGCTATTAAAATAGTTTAGTGTACATTTTGAATAATTATATCTAGTGAGTGGAGTTTAGGTCTGGGGCCCAAAGCACCTCCTATTAATCTACTTCTATTATTTTATTTATATCATTATTACAATTATATTAATATGAAATTATTTCTAATTAGATTATACATAATAAATAATAGTAGTATATGTAACTAATTATATATCATCATATAAATGTACAATTTATTAATGTATATTATATAACCCATGAAATGAGATATTTGTTTACTTTTATAAACGAATAGTGATATATCTAGAATTTATGGTGTTTAGATTATTATAAAATTAGGAATTCAATAAAAGGAATATGGCAAGGTTTTGTCTGAGTGCTCATAATTTATTACCTATCTCCTATCATTATTTAAGATGTACTAATGGCTTACATTTATGTTATATAAAATTAACTAATATATAAAAATATTGAGTTTAAAAAATGGAACATATTAATAAATTATTATTTTAAATTAACATATAAAATATTATTTTTATAATTTCAATAGTAATATATTTTATTTCACTCTATTATATAAGACACGAATGAATCTCATTTTCTGTAGATCATTATTCAAAATAAGAATATATACTATTACCATAACATATATCTATGAGAGAAAATAAATGAGCACGAGGTATAAAGTATATATATAGAAGAAAAATATAATAATAATAATAATATTGGATATTAGAAGATTATAAATTTTTATATAAGAGAAACGGTTACATTAAACTCAATAAATGTGAAATCTGTACTAAATACTATATTATTAATAATCATAGTGATTTAATTCAAAAAACGATTCAATTACAATATTAGCATGTGTTACAAGGGACATAATATAACATTAAGTTATTTTACATATGTGTGAGTAAAAAGTTCGAGAATATAAAAATTGTCGCGTCAAAAATTCAACAATGACATTGTAAAATATTAGTACTGTACCCTTTTTTTTTTTATTCATTCAATGAGATATGTGACAGCTCATCCAATTCTTAAGAATCTAGTTTTTTGTATACGATCATTATCAAAATATTTATAGTATCGGTATATTAAAGTATCGAGTGCATTCATATATCGTCGTATATAGGTCTAATCTGAGGCAGCGGTATCTTGAACTGTTATATCATCTAAAAGTCACAAATGTACCATAGAATGAGAATAGCATCAACTACTACAAATTTCTTCGGTAAGTACGTTATTTATATTATATGTATTATTTATGACACTCATATTTTTTTATACAAATATACATATATAAATTATATATAGTATATATATACTATCACCTTAGATTATCTAACCTATATTTATTGCTATATTGATTAGTAACATAAAGAATGAAAGAAAACTTTTAAATCACTACTATATCAATTTATAATAGCTTATTTCATCTAACTCAGTATATCCTTTTGATTTATACATTATCCCTCACGTTCTCTTATTTTGCTTAGTTTTCTATTAAATTAGATATCACCATACTCTATGATAATATTGTGGTTCGATTTATAGTGTGTTTGTTAGTTTGAGATAAACTATTGTATTCGGATCCTTCTCAAGCCTTTTGCCCTCACCTAGCTAAATTCAATTATCCTGGCTACCCCTATGCGTGATGTATCTCAAAGTATATGATGATTTTAAATTCGATTTGAATTAATTAAATGACAAAAAAGAAAAAATTATAATAATATATTATTTAAAAAATAAAAATTAAATATTTCTTTAATAATAATACACCCTGTAAATATATACATATTTTTATATTTTAGTTACTTTAGTAAATTATAAATATATATTAATTACATTACTATTATATATATATATATATTTTGGTAGTTATACTATGTCTCTTTATAGTTAAATAAGGTATTTTTAGGGTGTTGAGGTTTATAAGGTTTAACCCATAGAATTTCTATTCAATATCTTTTAAATTCTAATGAAAGAAATTAATAAAAAAAAGACATTTATCAAATGTGAAATTTATTATACCTAAAATCATTAATAAATAATAAATGTATATATAATATATCCTACAAAATTACATTATTAAGATATGTACTGATTCACCATTCTGGTGGATGATGGTTCGTGTTTCTTAACAATTATTATTCATAATCGATAGAGAAGAGTGCAAGTATAATAGAAGATGGTTGGAGGGAGAGATTAAGAGAGTGCTGAGTGTGATTGAGAAATCGTAATCACTACTCTCGCAGTAATGTGTATTCTTATATTCTATCTTAGTGTCAGACCAATAAGGATAAAAAAGTAGATGAAACATCTATTATAACCATTATTGACCTTTGTTATATTAAATAAAATTATAAATATATTTAATTTATTTAACATATTCAGAAACTTAAAAGTAATTATAAATTTGAGGTACAATGGTGAAGAAAACAATTCAACTGAATTTAATGCAATAATTATGAGTTTTATAAAAGAAATTTATTATATAGATTTAAAAAGGGATCTTTCAAGTTTATCGTATTTAACTTATTTATGACTTCAAAATTTGAATACAAAAATGCGAATTGATTGAGCAATTAATTCAAACTTGATATATTATTATTAATACATATAATTATCATATATATAGTCTCATATATATATATTCATTATCAATTTAATCGAAGTTCAAAGAGTAGTCAGCATAAATATTTATTAAATAATTAAACTGCTATTTGTATCGAAAAATATAGGATGGTATTAAAATGACATAACAGAATTTGTACATTAGAGTTGATAATTTAATAAAGTACAAATTATAAGAATATTAGGTCATTAACTCATTCATAACAAAAACTTTGTATATATCTCTACATTAGCGGAGGAGCAAACTTTAACAAAACGTCTAGATTGTACTGATATGTTCTAAAATGACTTTCGAAGACGGACTTGTATTAAATAATTAATTATATAAAATAAACGTAAAATCAAATATTTAAACTATAACTTAATTCATTCCGGTATGGGTGATAATCTTTCTTACAGATTTACAATGCAGAATAGTTTCATACAAAAACCCGCTTAAGTTCGTCTAGCCAAAACCTTATTTTCATTATTATGAGTAATAATCCGAAAATATTGTTTATAATTTATATATCCCTATTTGGCTCTAGAAGACGAATTAGTAGCACTACCTCAGGTTTACTATTCACTAAGTTACATTTAGGTTGCCATAAGGTATTATACATGGTGATAAGGAGAGTTTTATACCTTATATCTATCAGAGAGGAGGGATCCTCTCGCCCTCAATAATTATGATTTTGATAAATCTGATTATTATATTGGAAGAAACCTCGAGACGTAGTCTGAGAGGTATCTTTATGATGAGGAATTAAAGGTGTTTCGTACTCCATATTTATAGTATGCGACAGTAATCACTTTTACATTTTTATGATAAATAGACTATCATTCGTTATCTTTTTCAACCATTAATCACATTCATCTAAATATTAATAGAAATTTTAATTACATAGTTAAATAAAGGGTAGTCCTATTTTTATCTGGATAACGTTTTAATTCTATATAAGCATAATGCAAGTAATATATTAAATCATTACACAATAAAATTAAAATATAATTTTTTTATCTATTTATACTTTAACATAAAAGTATATATATCTATTAGTGTAGTAATTTATGAAGTATAATTACATTAAACAAATAGTGTAATATGTAGTCAAAATGAATCAACATAGCTCTTAGTAATTCATCTTTTAAGGTCCAGAGGTTAGCTCGTTAAGGGTATGAATAAGCCTTCACGAGTAATACCTGTATTGAGATTTTATATATTATCAAGAGTTTTTAGCTACGCTTTATAAAACAGAACAGGTCCAACATGTAGGCATATTAGACACAAAAATATATGTTGAAACTAGCCCGGTAGTTGTAGATGAGCATAATAATTCTAATTTGAAGAATGGTCTGTTTCCAAATAAACAGTTAGCTTAAACTCAACATCATAATTCCTACTAAAAAGCAGCTAGGAAAATAAATACAATTATCCTCAACTTCCTAACATCTATATTGTTTCTGTGACTAGTAGATCAAACTATTAACCGTTACGCTAGTACTTGAGACTAGAAATGGATATGTAGAGATCGTATATAGGGCATTCGTACTGAGTGTCAAGAGATGTTTATTTTGTGGCGTTCATTTATTATGATTAATCCTTCGAGTGCTACAGAGATCACCTATTATATTATAGGTACATAATTTTCCTATATATAAATATATAAAGTCTCGACTTTGTACAGTTTTACAATCACCTTAGAATATAAGTATTATTTTACACAGTAAGACTTATGGATAGAGATATGATGTATCAAATTAATTCTGTAAGAGGTATGTTTAATGATATTGAATTTAGGTAATATATAAACGTGAGGTATTTATGTAATATGTATATAGATAAACATGTACCTCAAAAAACACGCATCTCGATAACGGCGGGCTATTAACTAACCTCTAACTTAACCCTAGCATAATCTAACCTAACCAATATCTGAATCGCTAATTTCTTGAATCCCAAGCTCCGCTACATAATCTACCCACTTAATGGAGCTGGAGCTAACCTAGCACCTAAGAAAACGGCAAAACCTTAACTTTTGCATAGTAGGTACTAAACAATTAAATCTTAATTTCGTCTAAATATTATTTTAAAACTGATTTATAATGATTTACCTTCGAATCGGAGGAAAACGCAAGGGCAGCTACCATAACACAGTGGGCATCATGAATGACGCTAAGGGCATCGCACGTGACTGCGTCCCAAACGGCAACACATACATCTATTCCTCTTTGCGTGCTTTGCGGACCGTGGAGGCTCTTTCGTACCTTCACAATGGGGTGTGATAGAAAGAACTGACAAAAGGTAGAAACGGGCACATGAAGGGGCTGATGCCTTTATTAAGTCATAAGACTGGAAAACTCGGCTCCGGCACCGGCTCCAGTCTCGGCTCATTATTTTGGATTTCCGATTCCGACTCCAGTATCTTATTCCTGTTCTAATTCCGATCCTGATTTCGATATTCCCATCCCGATCCCGATCCCGATTCCCGATCCCGAATAAATTTCCTGGTAACTGGAACTGAAATATAAATATATATATATATATAATATATATTCTGATTTATTCCTTGGTGGGATTTTGTTTATATAGATAGGTATATAAGGGGTCATGGTATATCGGGTATTTTATGATTTAAGGTATAGGAGTTCTTTATTTATAACAAAATATATTTACTATTCTTTATCATAACAGACAAAATTATATATATATTTTTTTGGACCTTCCGCCACCTATAGTACATATATAAATATATATACCATTATACATTATATATAATTATATTATAATATATATATACTCAGTGGCGTACCTGGAAGATTACCAGCTGGGTAGGTAGCTTATATATATATCGGTGGGCTTATATATATATAGATATACTATATAGGGTATTCTAGTATAATGAACTCTCAATGATATTAGGTAATATATATAATATAATAAGTTTTTTAATAAAGCATTTGCGGGTAGGTATATTTAGTTTTTTGATCCACTTTGAGTTTATCTAAATATCTACTGAGAGAGTTAATAATCCGTGATTGTAGATATTGAGGCTCACTCGCACGCGTAACTCGTTATTAGTATAATTATTAACTATTTAATATCAGTATTTATTAATAAACACTATATATATTAGTGAAAATATAACGAAAACATTTTTACAAATTGCATTACGTACTGTACTTATTTATTTTTTAGGAAATAATTTAATTTCTCACGTCATTTTGAATAAAACTTTATTTATGTTAATTCTATTCTAATGAGATTTACTCAAAACGGGATATAAGCTAACCAAAATTTTTAAAGTAAAGCTGTTTTGTTCTTTACATAAGTTTATATCTATATATATATATGTAACTATTTATCCTTTTAATATAAAATAACACTTACTTCTTTTATTATTTTAGCTTTTCAATTATAAAAACGGTAATTTAATACAACACTAAGTTAATGTAATCCATAATTAAAATCAATAATCGCAACATATTAAATACCCTTACTTCCAAACTAAGCAGTAAACCACCATTTCGATGTACAATGGGCTTTTTATATACTCATTTCATTTTACTCAACTCTCCATTCTTATCTCTTCGTCCACTCATTTCAAATCTGCTATCCATCTTTTTGCATTCCCTAGAGATTATTGTCCGCTTTCTTTGGCAGTCTTCAGAACTTTTTCCCGATTTCTAATTTTTTTCCTGTTACCTTTTTTTACTTCACTTAATGTCCACTGTCTGGGAACCATGGTAATGGGATTTCCCGGCTGGGGCCGCCACAGATGGATCCTTAAGTGACAAATTCCAACTCTTTGACAAACTAGTTCTAAGCTACTTTACATCTCCCCTCCAAAAACCTTGGATACTCTTCCTATTTACTGTATAAATCCTATTTTTTTTTCGGGGACGGTTCTAACGTCTTTTCACTCTGTTTTGTGTTTGGAGGCAGGGTTAACATAACAATTCGTTTGGTCTGAACATAAAACAAAAATTAATCTTGGAAACCTCAATTGATCATATTTATTGACGGTTTTGCTTTAAGTGTCTGCGGCCCTCAGAAGAAACTGGGGAGTTTCTGTTCCAGGTTGCTGTGTGTTGTGAAGATTTGGTTTTCTTTCTTGTACAGTGGTACTCCGAGGGTATATTTAAGAGGCCCTGTGGATTTTTTACGCCCTTTCGTTTGTTGAGGTACTGTTTCGTCTTACATCTGGGGGGGCTCCGGGCTTCCACTCTTCTATTGGAATCAGAGTTGAGTTTCCAAGAGCTAAGAACTAATTAAACGTGTCCCCTTTAACTTATCATATCTCTCTTGACCACTTCTTATCTCTGCGATCGTGGACGTTGGCGCAACGTAAATCTGCCTCGATAGGTACTACACCGGTAGATGCTCAGAGGAGTTGGCCACTCGGCATTCCACCTCCATTATGGCGTCCGTGCCCTCCCGCATTTATTACAAGTGGGGAAATGCCATTGCTACCTCTGCATTTGGCCATATTTTTTGTCGTGAAGTATTGTAATATCCCTTTAGACTCTCGTGTATTTCGTTGTGGTGTCCATCTTCTTTCAGCCTACTTCTGCTCTGTTGTGACCTCCTTTTATCCTCACTGTATTCATTTTCTTGTTGTTATTCGGCTACTGTATTTTATATCTTCTCGTCTTTAAAACCCACGTCTGCGCCACACCTTGAGAGATTGTGCCGGTTAGGTTTTAGGCCTTGGGTGGGTCTTTCCTTGCCAGATTTGGGTTTGACTTTCCTGTCCCCACCTGTCCCTTGAAAAGGGGCATCACAGACCTCGTGAAGTGGGTGCTGTATTATGCTGTTATTTAATATATTAATAAAAAAAGAAAAAAAAAATCATTTTAACTTTCTGTCTAGCCGTTAAGTGTTATTAGACTTATCGGTACATTGAATAGATAGATAGACTAGAGTTGATAGATGAGAAGAAGAGAGAGTGAGAGAGGAGAGAGAGGAGGAGAGAAGAAGAGGAGAGAGAGAGAGAGAGAGAGCGCGAGGCTATAAGAGAAAGGAATGAGGCAGAAAGACATTAATTTTTTTCTCACGGTACTCCTTTAATTATTCTTTTTTGTCGACCACGTTGTTCCATATGTGAAGTCGGAAAAGATTTTATATTTACGGTTTAGCATTTCGTGATTTTTCGGTATCTTTCGAGAAGTATTCGGATCATCATCGGGAAACGTATAACAATTTATATATACAACACACACGCAAGATGATATATATATAACGGCCCTATTAGAGATTAAGGAATTTACTGTTAGGAAGCAGAGTAGGAAAGGAAAATTTCCAATTAATTTTATTATTGTAATTGCTAATGACTAATGTACCACTCTAATGGGTTTATAACATATCATATTTGATAAAATATATATACATTTCTTAATACATAAACATAACATAAAATTGGTTGGGTTGTCTTTTTTTTATTTCCTTCCCATAAACTTTTCAAATTTGACCTAAATTTTTTGTTCAAATTAAATAAAAAATAATCATTACTATATGTGCCTTACCCTAATAAGGTTAATTCTTTTATTAATATTTATATTATAATATAGCAACTACTGAGGAGGAATAAAATTACAATATATTTAGGTTGATTTTCAAAATTGTGTTTTGGGAGGACTTGACTCAGGGAGAGAAACGTTTACTTTTCTTAACTTATTCCATCCTCAAGAATTATCAGGAACAAACTGATTTCTTAGGATCATATGGTATGGTGTTACTTTGTAGATAATCTAATAAGCGAGTAGTAAATCACAGGTTCGATGAATTAAGTCTAATATTACTACTATAATACTATATATCATCTCAACATTAGTTTGCAAAGGGTTTAGATAATCAATTCATATACCAAGTTAATTATTTATATTATACTTATGTAAATATTCTATATTATCCTTGAGGTCATCTTACTGACTAGCTAAAAGTAGTACAGTGACTCATCTATGTTAAGGTGATTAGTGAGCTCACCATTATTACATAGAAATAAAATAAGACCATATATATCAATAGTTGTATACTAAATAATGATATTGTTAAGATCTCAGAGCTATGATGGCCAGTAATGAATATCGTTATGGCTAAACACTTTCACTATTCTTATATGTATTCATGTTACACTATTCACTAATCACTAGCGGTACTTATAGTTATTAAGCATAGTCTTCTGTATTTATTAAATCCATACCTTGAGTAAAATAAGAACAAATATTAAAAGATGGAGTCTGCAGCTGTTAATCATACAAGAGAAAAGGTCATATCGAAGAAATGACAGAAGAAGAATTGAGTTGTATATTAATTCATGTAAAATTTTACCAATAATTAAAATAAATTACCAATAGTTACATGAGTTATAATATATATCCGTTACCTTTATATCATTATTTAAGGTTGGCTCTGGAGACATTCCTAGAGTACTGGTAAAATGATTATTTTTATATGATGTATTATGGAAAACTTTTGGAATACGCATATTCAAGTACTTGTATTTCTTGTATTTGCGTTGGTCGTCCATTTATCCACACCATTCATATATATTGGTGTCAATATTATTATGAAAAAAAATAAATATTCAGTTTGAAATGGTGATAGTAATAGATATTACCATAAGCTTCTTTTTACTAATTCTATATTTAAATATGAAAGTTAAAATATTTTCCAAACATTATTTTAATATTTAAATCTTATATATATTATACAATAAAATAAGATTCATTTTTATTTATATAACAGTTTTGAAACCTTACAATAATATACTATTTAAATTCAAATGGTACAGTTACGTCACGTTTTAGAATAATAAAGAGGAAGTGCACTTCATTAGGGTAAGTAACTCTCTCGGGGATAAGGAGGGTTTATCTAGACCATATCTGTTCTACTCCCCTCTACTTATTTTTTAAAAAAGACGACACCAAGAAGATAGGTTCCTACGCACCACGCCCATAATTCTGTAAGAGTTCACGTATTTAATATTGTTTATTTACTCACAAGGAAGGTATTTTATCTCACCTCATTACTAAAATAATAATTTTGAGTAAAATTTATTTGCAAAAAATTAAAAAAAATAAGGAAAAATAAAAATATATTTATCTAGTATTATATGTTATAATGAGTTTTTTAACATCTCAATTAAAATATACTTTTATTAGTTTATATATATATCAATAAACAATTTCTACTAATAGGCTCACCTTTAGTAAGGATACTTTTCTTTTTTTATATACTATCCAATAATAGGTTGATAAACTATTACTTAAGAAATTATTATAGCATTAATAAGTATGAAATATATATTTGATATATTTCCTATTGACATTTAATCTAACAGAATTAACCAAACCTTATCATAAAGGTCTCTCCCGACTCTTTTAAGTATTTATTAAATAGAGTCCCTTAAAGAAATTACGAGGTACTAATTCACTCAACATATTCATATATATTATTAACTACTCAAAATATAACGTTATTTCACTTAATACTATATTTAATCTATATATAATACAATTAATAATCACTCATATAAACCTATCTCTCATATCAACTGTAATAATACATAAGAGTAAATTTAGATAATATTTAGTACCAGCATTAGATTATTATTGGACACAATTATAATACTTGAAATGTAAATTAACGTTTATACTTTTTGTATAAGGACTTAAATATATATATATTTTTAGGTAAAAAATTTTTACACTACAGTTATATACTGTTTATATAATTATTCTGTATGTTATTCTATTATACAGTTTTATTTGAAAAATTTTTTTATAAACTTCAGCTGATGTAAAGAATCACAAGTTCAATTGACACTAATAATCACGTAAATTCTCTGGAATGGGACAATACCAGTTATAAATAAACATGTAATTAGTCTATAAAAGTTATACTGATATCAAGCCAATTCATCACCTTTTTCACTCCAAATTGAGAGCTGGGTGTGATGGATAGACGCAAAGACATTACTCACACACATAGAAAAGCTACTAAAACTACTTACACCAATAGAAGAACCACTGTGAGTACTCATGACTCAAATGCACTTGTGGTCTCTGATAAAGAGAAAAGCTCTCACCCGGTTGTTCTTTTTTCTCGTGAAGTATAGCAGGTTGTTTTCTGAGAAGTACACATATATCTCTCCTAGGAACTATTGCTTGCTACTTTCATACTGTCCTCAAACTCCAAAATGATTGGCTGGAACTGATAACCTTAATCCCATTGCGATTGTGACTTAGTGAATCAACTTGTTGAGCCATTTTGATGAGAGCGTTATGAGAATTAGCATAGTAAATGGCCTGAACCAATACTTTCCAACACACAAGTGGCCTGGATACTGGTAGAGTTCTGCATTCCGTTTGAATAGAATCACGTGATTCTGTAAGACAATTTAATCTACAGTTTGGCATATTATTGTTGACAAAGAGTTTAGAAATATTATATGTTTATAGATAAATTTGATTATTTAAACTAAAATAATAAACAAGAAGCTTATAATAATAATATTAATCCTTAATGAATATATTATGCATATTCTTTTTAGAGCTTATCTTAATCTTCACACCTATGCTCAATGTTACATGTACTTTCATGGAAAATTCTGTAACACACTTGATAAAAATATCTCCTTTTTTAAAACATAAATTATCTAAATTATTTACTTACTTTCTCTTTAGGTATTACATGCATATATTGTGTAGTTTCTCTTATATAGTATATACTTTAGTAAATTTATGTTTATTTATATTGTTGCTCATTATAGGCAATAACTAAATAGGGCTCTTAGATTAATCCACTCACCGAAAACAACAATTTTGCGACATTTATGAGTATTAGCTAAAACCTAATTCCAAGTGAAGCGATCTTTGCCACAAGATTATTCCACAATTGTAACTATCACAGCAAAAGGACCCTGGCTGCTTGTGATGAGCAAAGTGGGTTAGCAATAAGTACTAAGTATAATAAAAAAATTTTATTATAATTCTTCTTAGATATATTATATTTAAATTATGTATATATATATTTAGGATGAAAGTTGTGGATAAAGTGAATAGGATTAATCGATAATAAAATTGAAATGTGAAAGAAATTTAAGTATATATGTATTATTTTATATAGATAAGTATTTATATATATTATATTATTCACTTCATAGAAAAATCTGTGGAGAGTTTTAAGAGATCAACATTTCACAGTATTTACTCTGAGAAGCAATGTCCGTTGAATTTTTGGAAGGCTCACAATTCTTAAAGAGATATAGATGATTAGGATAATATTAGTATTAATAATTTAAGTTTTCTCCAACAAATTTATGTTGAAGAACCTGTAATACTACTTACCATGAGCAAATCAAACATTAAAAATTTCATTTATCTATTAACTTTGAACGAAGGGTGATATACTCATGGATTGCTTCTTTAGTTAATTTTACCCTTTTATAAAAAATAGTTTTTCAATTTTATTTACTGTTTAACGCAACATATTGTTTATGTCTGTAGACGTAAAGTATTCACCCCACACTCCTTAGTGAAATAATAAGTTTCTCAATTTTAATTCAATATATATATTGCATATATAAATACTTATTATTTTGAAGAAATTTTTTCACCTCTTGCATTTACTAAATCCTTACAACTCAACTAAGGTATAATAAATAATTAAAGTATATAATACAGTTTAATTATTAGAAGTAAGGATTGCTGATAAACAAGTATGACAATCAAAATTATTAAGTTAAGATTTTTACACCTCTAATATTTCACAGGAGACGGCGAGATATAAGTGTGAGTTCATTAATAATCAATGTTATTTTTTTCGCGTATTTGTATGTTGATTGGAGACGTCCTGTTATATGTGTTCACGTTGTAATTTTTTATTCAGTCAGTCTATCGCACCTAAAAAAAAATAAACAGGAAACTTGTGAGAGTGAATAGTGTGGTACCAAATCTGATAGTGTGTGGTGCCTTGGTCCAATTGAAGTAGAAGTTATTTCATTTCTCTGTCATGATTAATATATCATATTATTGTAATGTAGAGTATATTGTTACCGATAACGAAAATATTTTAAGCTCCTTATTGTCAGATAACTATTATTATGTATATCAGAGCTATCAAGTATAATAGTCATAAACCTTTATATAGGGAGATTGTATAAGCTAGTTATCTATCTATTATATATATTTTAGGAATTTTTATGAACGTTATAGTTAAAAATTTATTTTTTTATCTTATTTATTAAATGATTAACGTGAGTGACAAGACAAAAATTTGCTCACAGAGGAATGGACCATGGCAATAAAGCTTCGGGGGGCGTTATGAGCATATTGGTTAATGGGACGCTCTTTCCTACGTAGACAGATCCGCCTTCCCAAAAATAGAAGGCATTCTCAGGATCAGTTTTCGACAGCTTCTCTCTGACTTCGATATCATTGGGCTGGGTTTGTAGGAACATATCGGTACTTGATTTAAATCATAGAGGGGTGGCTTGAAGACACGTTGCTGGGACGCTATTGAATTCCGGAACAACGCAATCAGAGTCAGCAATACTGTGAGCATATGGCGATACAAGCTGTTTGTGGCAAAATTAGCTAACATTAGGAGATGTGTGTGTTGCTTGACTTTTTTTTCTTAGTTGGCTATGGGCTGTAACCAGGAGACAGGCCGCCAGAATGCCAATGTAGCCCAGCTGTGGTTCGCAAAACCTGTCTATGGGGCACGTATAAAGTAAGGTACCGCAAGTTTCAAACGCAGGATGACTGTGAAAAACTGATTTGGAGATGCCTTCATTTTTGGGAGGAAGGATCGGATCTGGTGTAAGAGCTTCGCCTGTAAATGTTGTCTAACAGGCGGTCGGCGAGAAAATGAGAATGTAGGAAGGTGTATTGATTTTTATTTTTGAAAATTTTAGAGGCTAAATAGAGATGGAAGACTTCGTATTAAAATTTATAACTTTTGAATTCAGAGTTCCTTTTAAGTTAGCATAATAGACATTATCCACAATTTGGTGTGCAAAGTAACAAATTTATTCCCCTTTATGGAAACGGCGGATTTATGATGAACAGTGAAGTATCTAGATGGGCCTCGCATAAACATAGCAGCCAATTTTGAGTCTTATATACGATGCGCTTAAGCCTTATATTGATTTATAGCTTGAATATGATTGAGTGGTGGTCATCTTAAGCCAGCCGCTGATCGAAAATAGACCTTCCGAACTGACGTCCGAGGCAATATAATTCATTACCGCAGCTTTTGCTTATGCATTGGTCAATTTCGAATCTCAAGTTGTGAACAAAATACTTGAGAGGGTGCGGCTATAGGCTGAGAAATAGAGTGATGGCTCTCCAACAACGCTGACAGAATGACTTTTTCCACCTAACACAAGGAGGTGAGGAAGAGTGAGAAGAAAAAGAGCGAGAGAAGAGAGAGTGTATTACTACCGACATGGTGTCTGCATGTCAACATTCAAAATCACCGGTTGACAGGCCCATACGTCATCGTTATCTGTTTATCGCCGCTGATATCGAACCTGATCCCAATCGAGTCGTGTCACAAAGAGAAGACTAAATTCCAAGTCACAAAAGCAAATGAATACCTTTGCTCATTCCAGTACACATACACCTACAGATCCTCCCTTGCGCAGAGTACAAGCCCTCACCTTCTGCATGGGCGTCACGGACGTGTCTGTGAGTTGCCAACCTTATATTCAGATCACAGCTCTCTATCTGTACATAGCGATATGCATTCGAACCAGCAACGACCGCGTATATCGCTAAATCCTGCTCGCTATGTCTCATCAACATTAATTATAGTGCACTCTACATCTAGAGAGCGGGCGTTGAGACCAGACAATCTGTCATCAGAGCTTTACATAAGGAATCTATATCAATAAATTCTTTCTGCAAGAAAAATGAAGGATACATGTTTTATTTATAAGTACTCTCGTCAAAACGTCACACGACGCTAACCACCTGGCCGGTGCATATTACCCTCTGCCTACTGTTTCAACTATATATATTGTGTGTGTGTCGTTCGTGCTTCTTACTCTCTTTCGATAATACTCCCAAGCTTCACTCTCTCTCTCTGATTATATATATAGCCTGCTTTCTGTTTTCACTCGCACTCCTCTTTCACTCTCTGACGTCATGTTCTTTCTTCTTTTCTTTTTCTTCCTTCCCTCTCTTTTTCTTTCTTTATTCCTCTTTTTCTTTCTTTCTTTCTTTTTCCCTTTCTTTCTTTTCTTCATTCATTCCTTTCTTTCTTTTTGTCTTTGATAAATAAATTATTTCTTTTTATCTTTCCCTCTAAATGCATCTTTATTTACGTTTTTTCTTTTACTTTCATTCATTTTTCTTTCTTTCTTTTCTTTCTTTCATTATACTCTCTAGTTATATATATACGTTTTCTCTATTTTTACTGAAATATATTATAAATACATTAGCCTTATATAAATACTTATTTATTTATAAAAAGGTATAACTAATACTCTGTGTGTCTGACGCATCTATCAGGATCCGATCTCTCACACTTATAATACTCCTGCTCTGTACCCGTGTCTATGCTCTCATTCTGAGATACTCTA
This sequence comes from Trachelipus rathkii, assembly GCA_015478945.1. NCBI lineage: Eukaryota > Metazoa > Arthropoda > Malacostraca > Isopoda > Trachelipodidae > Trachelipus > Trachelipus rathkii. The sequence goes on along the minus strand of JABUQX010043587.1, from coordinate 40,158 downwards.
ATCTAGTACATCATTAGTACTTTTTTCTTTCGTTGTCTTAATATATTTCTTAAAATTATTTGTGAACTAGTTAACCGTAACGTAAAATATTGACTGGTCTCTCCTTCATTGTGTATTCTCCTGAATAATTTTCTCGGTATACTTATCGCGCGTATTCGTTCACCTCTCTCTCACTCTCTCCTAACCACTCTCCAACATGTGCGTCAATCTCTCTTACTCGCGCGTGTATTCGTGTTTCTCTATATACTCCGCTATACTGTGCGAGATATATATCAATCTACACTTTCTCTCACAGACACATTTCATGATTATAGTTTTATTTTTTCACAACTAATATAATCTTTAGTACGAAAAGAAATTTAAATAGCTACATTCTATATTATTTTATTATTATTATTATTATTATTAATATTATTATTATTGAATATTCTTTTCTTATTCTTCATTTATATTATTAATTATTATTATATTATTAATTTATTATTATTTTAATATTATTATTATTAGTATTATTATTTATTATTAGTTTTATATTATTAATTTATTTATATATATTATATTATTATTATAATTATTACATTATTATTATTTTTGTCATTGATTTTTTGCTATCATTTTGATTAATTATTATTACTTATGTATTATTATTATTATCATTATTATTTTATTGATTATATTATTTAATATACTATTATATATATATATTATTATATATATTATATATTATATATATATAAGTATAATTATTAATATATAATTAATTATATATAATATATATATATATATTTAATATTATAATATAATATATATATTATTATTATATATATATATATTAATTATATATATCTATATATTATATATATATATATATAATATTAATTCGTTCGTGATATTTCAATTTAGCATTAATTTATACCATAGTAGATGAACATTGAAGTGCTCAATTGCTTGTTATTGATCCACTAAACAGGTCACTCATTGCCATAATATTGAATATATATACCTTATAGTTACCTCGCCACATTTAGCCGTATAGCATGCTAACAGTTAATATGTCATTCTTCTTATTGCAAAGTCTCATATAACTTCACTACGACAGATACTAATATAACTAGTAAAATGATTAACATCTAGCCTAATATATTATTAAAACAGTATGATGCCATTCCTATTTACTGAATATAAGTTAGCAGTTGTTAAAACTAAATTTAATACCTGTTTAAAAGCTACTCTATGAGAAGACTTGTATTATAACTAATCTAAATATACTAACTATTATATAATATATTAGTAATACTTAGAGTCTTACGTTTCTCTGTATATATTTTACATCGAAGTTCTAAAGAACAGATATTTACTTAAGAAATAAACAATATGTATTTAAATAATATTTATTCTCTCAGACGAAAATGCAAATAATAGATCAGTTTGAAAACAAGCGATGTCAAAGGTAATCTACTAAAGCAATTTGAATAGGGTATATAGAATAATATATTAATTATATATTATTCTTTTATATTTTTTTTTAGCTTTCTATACATAAGATACTATATATAAGTGTATATAGGAATATGTGCATTTTCAAAGCATATAAAGCTAATAAATTCTCATGAGTATATATATGACAAATATTTCATTATTTAAAATATTATTATTATTTATTATATTTTTATTATTATTTAATTATATATTAATTATAATTATTATATATTTATTATTATTATTATATATTATATTTAATTATAATTATATTATATTATTATGTATTATTATATTTTATGTATTATTTATTTATATTATATATTATATTATTATATATAATTTAATTTTATATTATATATACATTATTATTTATTTATATTTTTTATTTAATTTATAATTATATATCTATTATATATTCTAATTTTATATGATCATATTATATTTATAATTATATTTCATTTTCTAAACTCAATAGGGCCTATGAATTATTATTATTATTATAATCAATACTATTACTTATATTAATTATTTATTTTATTGATAATTATTGTATATATAATATATTATTATTAATTATTATTTATTATTATTATTATTATTATTATTATTATATTAATATATTATTATTATTATTATTTTATTATTAGATTATTACATTATTATTATTATATACGATTAATATATTTATTATTAGTGTATGCATAAGGTTAATACATCCCGCTATCGCGTTAGAGTCATTCGACTACAATTTATTTAATAGAATTCTGGCACTTCACGTGGTCATTCCCGCAATCCTCGCTATTCCGCAGCTCTCTCTCTTTGCTCCACTGTCGGTGAATTGATTTATGTCTGATTTCAGTGGTGATTTATTGTCGTATAATTGTGAGAAAGTAAATATTTATTTAATTAATTATTTAAAATACTTAACTAGAATGAGTATAATAAAATTAGTAAATAATTAAATAAAGTGAAATGAGATTTGGAAGGCTAAATTCATAAAATTATTCCGTAGCCGGAGAGGGCCGCATCTTCATAGGTTATCATAAGAACAGGTCCATGCTCGCGTAGTTGGAAATAATATCACTTTATATGAGTATAGTGAGAAAGGAAGTATTAATTTTGCTCTAAAAGTGATACTTCATTAGTGATTTTCATACATCTCAGTATGTTTCGTATATCTCCTAGATAATATTAAACTATCAATCTTTATTAATATTTTTGGAATAAATGATCTTCATATTCAATCTACTGCTATTAAGCTTATTAGTATACATCTATTTGATATAAGTAAAATCTTATCTATCTAATAAAATAAATCATAAGCCCCTCTAACTGCTATTCTGTTCTATTTTATGTTAATTACTCTCCTATAATACTCATAAAATATCATTAAGTGAAGCATGTGAACCATCTTCATATAAATGTGAATAATAATGATATGATCCTCTCGTTTATATAAAAAAGATAATGTAAATATGTAAGTATAGAATTTCTTAGAGTGTTAGTAAATATAATTACGCTTTGAGTGTACTTGATGGAAATTTATATTTAATGTAATATATTTATATATAATTACTTAACTTTTATAATTGTGTGTTGTAATTAAATAGCATAATTATTTTTATTTAACGAATATTTAATTAAACAATAAAGTAATTAACTTATTGTGTTGTCTCAGAGTTGAATTATATCATCAATTCCGTAACAAGTCTATTTAATATCTACTACTCATTAAAAGGAAAAAACAAAAATTTCTTAATTATCATGAATACCTAAACACTCCTTCTGCAATGTCAAAATTCTCTCAATTAATATCAGATTTCCAATTCTGTGTGAATTAGAATTTCATATTCTCTCATATGTCCAGTAGTATGTATTTGATATGATAATAATGTCAACACTGCATTACGAAAATGAACTTTGTAATGTGTGTTCTCAAATAATGTTACTATTGAAAACTATCACCATATGTGAGGTGAATAAATTAATACTGATTATGATATTTCAAATGAATTTAATTTATTAATATTACAGTTGGAGTGTGTAATATGTATTATAAACTCTAAAATATTGTATACCTCACTCCTCATTGTGATGTGTTAATACTTTGATCATAAGTAATTATTAATTATACTATTTCATATTCGATACTAGTGTCTATTTTAATATTATTAGTCATCCATATTTTTAATTAAGGTAAAAAAATAATAATTGAAAATATATAAAAAATATATTCTCATTTCTACATTGATAATTATCATTATTAATATCAGAATTTCTACTTGGAAGAATTTTTTGGATTTGTGTGTGATTTTTGTGATGAGTGTAAGTATAACACAATCGTATTATTACTCTCATACAAGATGATCAGATATGCAAAAATAGATTGAAAACTTATCACATCTCAAATCGATATAATCAACGACTAATATAACAAACTACTAAAGACGTGTCCTATTCACATGATTTTACGGGAGGCACCGATGCCGTGTTTGTAGGAAGCACGCGGTCCCGTAGGAATTACATACATCTTGGGCACTTCTACGCATTGTTAAACCCGTGACGGCAGAATAAAGTCGGAAAGCGTCTGAAGACCGGCAAGATTTGGCAGGTGCTACGAGACTGGCGCTGTAGGCGGGATGGCGAAGTGACAACAATGTCAAGAACTCTGCTCTTGACAAACAGGACAGTGTTTGGTGCTAGACCTTGTGGAAGGAGCTTGGGGGGGGGGCGCGGCTTCGGTGATGGCTTCTAAGGTTGAGAGAAGGCCTTCTTACACGTGATTGACCTAACGTTTTGCAGGAGTCTAGACGCCTGAGAATAAGGTCGTTGAGTTCAGACACGAAAATGTGTATTTGTTTTAACTTCGATTGATCTACAAGATAATATCTTCTGTCCTAAGAGAATAATTGTATCGCTGAGACCTTTCCTACAAACGTATTTGTCACAGTTGATGAGTCTATTAAGACATAATATATGCTTGTCGCAAAAGTATATGATAAAAGTCAAGTGAAATAACGGGACTTACTCAGTGACATGAGATATAAAATATACAGTAAAAATTGAGCTCAGAAATATTGTATGTCTCTCATAGAGCACCACTCCTATACCCATATTATAAATTTCTAAATAACATGAGCAAAAATATCAGAATTTAAAATTAAATTTGTTAAATAATCTTCTTTATCAATCATGCACCGTATCAATGAACTTATTCACTAAATACAAATAATTAATGGGACCATATTTGAGTTAGGCTATTACCCTCTGGTACCCGCACCTTGATTAACATCTATATTAATATAATTGTGGCTAAAACTCGTTATAATATTATTATATATATATAATAAATTAAATATATTATATTAATATATATAATATATATATAATATATAATATATAATTAATATTATTATATATATATTATTATATATATATATATATTAATATATATTTAATATATATTAATAATATAATTTTTAATAATATATTATACTATTATATAATATTATAATATTTATATTTAATTTATATATAGTATATATATTATATACTATATAAAGATATATATTAATATATATATATATATAATATATATAGTATATAAATTAATATATATATATTATATATATATTATTGATATATATTAATTTTAATATATATATATATTTATTAATAATATTAATATATAATATATAATATAAATAGTATATATATATAAATAATAATATATATATAACAACATAATGTATAATATTATTAATTATAATTAATAATAATAATATATTTACGTATATAATAATTATATATATATATTAATATATGGTAGATATTAATTAGGGTGAGTAGAGTCGACAACTATCGATCAATCCAAGTCTCAAAACTACAAGAGCCACAAGAAACAGGAATACATTGCTGGAATGCTGGTCCAATTTTTAGTGCGGAATATGTAATAAAAATAAATAAAAGAATAAAAAAAAAAGAAAAATTAGAAAAATAATTATATATATTACTCAAATAACTAACTCAAATTAGCTAAGCTCAGAACGTGAATATACATTATTATTAGGAATCCTGGTAAATTTTATATTTGAAAATAAATAAAGGAGTTTAAAAAAATAAATAAAATAAATTAAATAAAAATATCTTATTATTATAAGTTAATATATATACGTATATCATTAATAAGTAATTATAATACATTATGGTAGCGTACTACTATATTTAGAGATTACTTATCTATATATGTATATATAGTATTATCGGATGATAAAAAAAATAGACTTTCTATAAAATTTAGTTTTGCATTTTTAAGAGTCAATGTATATATTAATTACCTTAAAAGTATATACCCTTAAGGGTGATATTATATACATTAACCGCACCTCAGATAGGTCATGATATATATATAGTCCTATATATATATACTTAAGAGCATCCGCATCCGCAATCCGCGGATGGTAATATCTCCAGGAAACCCACTCTCCGGCAGTCCGGCAACCAGCATTACCGCCAGTCCGCGATGCTGAAAAAAATGAACTAAATAAATTCCCCCCCTCAGGGAGTAGGATCTCCAGGAACTCACTTATATACCTCTAGCTCTATTTTAATACTGAGTTATTATTATTATAGTATATATATGTATAGATAGGTATATTACATTATTATACCATATTTTTATTATAATATATATATGGTCGCGGAGGTTATACCTCTGTATCACCTCCCTCTAATATCGTGAGGGTATTAATTGGTAAAACGTCTATAACCCTACTATTATCCCCTTGTGATTGTTCCCCTAGTTATACTGACTATAATAAATCACACTAGTAAAGTGACCCTCACCTAATAACTATATTGTACCGTTATGAATAACTACTTTACAAATTAATTATATATATATGATATAATATATTATGTCCCTATCAGCTCCTAAAAAAATAAAATTAATGCCTAATATTTATTTATTTATTTTAATTTATTTATTTTTTCTTTGTTTACATATTTTACTATATCATAACTAAAATTTTATCAAAAAAGATTATATATATAAAATATTTAGTATTCTACTTTGCGCGTGTTATGACTTAATATATGTTAAGTTTATTATATATAGATAATGATTTTTTATTTTTCATTTTTATATTTTATTTTTTTTTTTTTTTTATTTTATTTTTTTTTTAAAATTATCCGCATCATATACCTTAAATAATATTATATGCCAGGATATACAACTAAGATAGTATTCCTTTTTCCTGTAACTATATTATTAGTTTTATTGATAGAATATAGGATATCGTGATAGTTGTCGCTCTAATACCATAAAATTAATCACCATAGTATATTTATATAATATAATATATATTATATAATATAATATATATATTTTAATATAATATATATATTAATATATATATAAATTAATATAATATATATATATATATCATATATATATTACATATATATAGATTATATTATAATATTATATAGTATATTAATATTATATATTAATATATATATATATATATATATATATATATATATATATATGATATATTTAATTATATATATATTATTATATATATAATATATATATGATATATATAATATATATATATATATATTATATATATATTATATATATTATATATATTTATTATATATAATATATATATATATATAATAATCATGCAGTAGCTCGAACTGATACATATATCCGTGATATAGGTGGTACTGCTCACGGCTAGTCCTGAGTTTATTCCTTGTCGATACACTAATCTAGTTGTTCTTAACAATTATCATAAGAGTTACGATGAAAAACTTTTATTTTATTATTTATTTATTTTTTTTATTTTTTTATTTATAGATATATTTTATTTTTTTTTTTTTTTGTCATATGAAATAAAATTATATCATATGTAAGAAAACAAGAATGTATTCACGGGTAAAAATCTTTTCAAGGAGTTGAAAAATAATATTTAATAAAATTTATGTCTGTACTCAAAGTATAATTATAATTTGTATATATATATATAAATAAGGATTAACGTTATTATAAATTGCTTCAAATTCTAACTCAACATTAAGGTAATCGCAATTATGTTTATTATATATCTAGTCTTTACATTATTATATTTAATTATTTATTTTATTTTACAGGATTATTATATATTTAATTTTAATACTACTTAAAATATATTTTTAATATATAAATTTTTTATTGTTTGTTTTTAATTTGTATATTTTAATATAATATATATTAATTAATTATATATATTATTATATTATATATAGATATATATATATTATATATATTATATTTAACTATATAATATTATATATATATATATTTAAATATTATTAATATATATATAATATATATATTATATATAATATATGAATATGTATATATAATATATATAATAATAATTAATATATAGTGCATTATATATTAATATATTAATATAAATTATTGTTATAGTAATTTTAAATATATTTAGCATTATTATTGACAATTTATATGTGTTGTAATTAAATAGTAAAAGGAACTAAATTAAATATTTACATCTTTATAATATTTAAATTATAGTATAATATAAATAATATATGCAATAATATAGTTGTAATTACTAAGATATATAATAAGTATAAATATATACACGTGTAATAGGGAATATATATAACAGGCTACTTGAGGTAACATACTTAGGATATCGACTCTTGAAAGGGAGCTCGGTTGCTGTTTGCTTTATAACTATTCCTTGATCCAACTTTTTGGTATAGTTAGGGTTATAATGGTATTCCAGTGGTAAAGTAATATACGGGTATGATATTTTCGGTCTAATTTTATCGCATAACATGGCGAATGGTTTCAATCACTCGAGTGAGGATAATGACAGTTAAATTATATTTACTACTTACCTTAATATTTATTGTTCTTTTACTTTATTATATATATGTATATATATATATATATTATATATATATAATTATAATAATATACAATATATATATATATATTTAATATATAGATATATATAATATGATAGTATATAATATATATATATATATATACTTAATATATATATTATATATAATTTATAATATAATATATATATATAATATATTATATATTATATATAATAGTTATTAATATATATATTATATGTTAATATATAATATATATTTATATTATATATATATAAAATATATATAATATATATAGTATATATATTATAATATATATATAATATTTATATTATATATAGTAGATATATATATATATATATATATATATATTAATATAATATATTTATAATATATATATATAAATATATATATATATATATATATATTATATCAGATTATATAAAAATTACATAACTATCAGTTGGTGGAAATTTAAGCAAAATCTTATGAGAAATAGTCCTCGAGATAAGGATGAAAATGTTTAATATATGTTTAAAACATTAACTAATTGTTTAAAAATTATTTCATATATTATTTCTTTTATATTTTTAAAATAATTTTATGTATTTCTATCAAAAAGAATTCAAATAATTAATTAAATATATTTCATTTTTAATATATAATACCTATTATCCAATAATACTAAGCATTAATTCTTAAAGTATAAAAATAAAATAAATTATATTATGTAGATTGAATTTATAAAAGTTGGAATAACATATATATATATATAATATATATATATATTAAATAATATATATAGTAATATATAATATATATAAAATCATATATATATATACTATATATATATATATAGTATATACGTATATATATATATATTATTAATATATATATTATAATATAAATATTGATATTAATATCCCTTTTATTAATGTCTTAATTTAATTAATAAATTATATATATAATAAATATATATATATAATATATTAATATATTATTAAATATATTATATATTAAATATATATTAATATATATTATATATATATATATGTACATTTAATAATATATATTAATAATTAATATATATAATAAATAATATAATATATATTATATAGTGATAATATATAAAGTACAATTATATATATTCACCTAGATATATATATAGTATATACTTATTTAATATTATAGTATATGATAATATATATAATATAATATATACTATATTATATATATATATATAATTATAATTTAATATATATATATATATATTATATATATATATATAATATATAATATATAATTATATATTATAGCATTAAGAGAGAGAAGCGCGCCTATTAATAGTCTAAATTGTTCATTATTGAGTGTAAACAACATTTAATATGATTTTTATTATATAAAAAAATAATTATCATTATTTAAAGTAACGTATAAAATTATAATTTTTATAATTATTGATATATAAACTTATTAAATTATTTTAATATATTATATTATATTATAAAATTATTTATATTAATAATATAATATTATATATAATTATATATTAATATATATATATATTAATTATATATATATATTATATATATTATAGTATTATATATATATAGTATAGTAAATATTATAAGATATAAAAAGGTAAAAAATGTGTAGATATTGTATAATATATATATTATAATTTATTCAGTGCTATGATTTTAAAGCATGTGCTTAAAATGTGAGAAACGATATTATAAGAATAGTATCATTAGATCTTTATTCTCAATACAAATTTACCTATAATTAGTTACTGAGATAAAATAATTTATATTATCACTTTTCTTTTTTATGCCAAAAATTCAGAAAATGGCAAATATATATTGATAATATAAATTTACAATACTAATAATTAATAAAATATTAATTAAAAGATTATATGATAATATTAATACAAATAATGTATATCAAGAAATCATTGCTCAATTAAGTTACGTTATTTTTAAGATTACAATATAAATTAAAGGTGACTGTTCGATTAGTATAATGTAATGAATTGCGGAGATATTGTGCTAGCGTGTGATAATTTTAAGTAATATAATTTAGTTTATAATATGTATGCCTATATTAGGTCACTAATATCTAATTTATAAGAATACATTTTATCTCTTTATGTATATAAAATAAGTGTGAGTAGTATACTTTATAATTTACTATTATAAATATATATTAATAGTTAATTATAGAGACGAGTGAGATGATATGAGAGAAGTAGATAGATATAATACTGAGGAGATATATAATATAATAATAAGTAAATATATATATATAGTAAATATATAGTATAATATATATAGATATAGATAAATATATATATATATATAATATATATTATATATATTATATTATATATATATATTATATATTAGGTAGATATAATAATATATATATATATATAATATATATATATATATATATATAAATTATTGTATAAGTATAGTATATATATATAGATATAGTAATCAGTATAACTATATATATATATATATATATATATATATATATATATTATAGTATAATTATATTATATAAGAATATATATATAGTATAGTATATATATATATAACCTTATATGAACAAAATATATAAATAAATAAATGTGAGAAAAATAAAATATTTTCACAAGTAGCTAAAACGTAGACAATTACAAAATGAATTGAATAAAAGAATAAATGAATCTGATAACACAAATAAGAAAAATATTTTAAAAGGTTTATTAAAAATTTTAAAAATTGGAATTAAAAAAAAAAAGGAAAATTTGATAAATTTACCTTAGGATAATTTTACAGACGGAGGCTTGTTTTTTAAAACAATATATTTTCTTTTACAGTGAAATTTCTCATCAAAGAATATTATTTAAAATGAACGCCCGAGGTCACAACGAACACATTTATTTTCCTCAGTTTCTGATTGTGTTTATGAAAACTATAAATTCCCTTGATTAAATAATGATGAACATACTTTTGTTTAGAAAGTTTCTATTGTCTTTCGGAATATTAATAGTCAGACTGACTTTTTAATGAGATTTATTGCGATGTTATATTTTATCTCAGCCCTTGTATTTATAATGTACTTCTCTATGTTATATAGTTATATTTATATGTTATTGTTTATATGTCTCATACTGTTACTTTGGGCTTTGCATGTACTTTGGTGTAGTTATATGTATATATGTATATGTTATATATATAATAATGTTATTAATGTTAATAGAACTGTTCGATGTTATTATTTGTTTTACTTATATCTGGTATGTTACTATTTATATTAGTTATAATGTATTTATATAGTTATATGTACAATAGCACAAATGTTAAATGTTATATGTTATATTATATGTAGAACAAGTTATATTAGATTATATTATGCATTGATTAATTTATTACTCTTATATATGTACTGAGTATATTTATGTTACATGTTATTAATATATTATAATGTTATATGTGATAATATTTATTATTATTTTAATTGATTTCTAAATGTATGTTTATTTATTATGTTATATTATTAATAATGTTTATTTGTTATATGTTTATTTAATTATAATATAATTTATATATATTGATATGTTTTTATTAGTTATTTTGTTTATATATATATATATGTATGTTATTATATAATATTTATCACCTAATTCATAATTATAAAATTTTATTACTTTTTTTTAACCTTATTTAACATCACCATTTGTAATATATATAGATATTTTTGCAATTATCGTAATAAATCTCCTAATGATATCATGCTATATACAACTGCAACTACTGCTGACTATCACTACCACTACAACTACTACGACGATACTTTTGAAATAATAATAATTTTGCTATTAATCATGAAGCAAGATGATAAGATGTTAATATAATAATAAATAATGTAAATTAAAGTAAATATATAAAATTTATAATTATAATATATAATAATATAATATATTAATTATAATAATAATAATAATTATATAATAAATAATAATATAATTAAATTAATAATAATGAATTTAATAAATATATAAATAAATAATAATATATAATTAAATAACTAATTAAATTATATAATTAAATAATAATAAATAATAATATAATAATATATTAAAATTAATATAATAATAATATATTAATAATTTAAATATAATATAAATTAATAATTATATAAAATAATTAAATTAAATAATTACAATTAAATAAATTAAATTAATATATTAAATTAAATAATAATAATTTAATATATAATAAATAATAATAATCATAATAATGTAAAACGATTTTGTATATAGATATTTATAAGTTAGAGTGCGTGTAATAGCAAATTTTTATTATATACCAACTCAATGAGTTATTTTATCATGATATTTGCCATAAAAACTAAGTCCTGTACATTTTGCTGTTACTGATTAGTTTCATTTCACATTATCATGTTCTATGATAAAACACATAAATTATTAATAGTTGAATCAATGACTTTTCTGTTTTATAGTCTTATAAATTATAATTACTGAACGTACGTATATAATTTATACCTAGTAATAAATTATTGTAATTTTATGAGCATTTTTTAAAATGTGAAAATTTAAAATTAATAATGTATATTTATTTACATTAATTGCTGTAATTCAAAATAGTTTATTCAGTGTGACATATATTACACTGAGCTCATACTAAATGACGTTGCCTATGTTGTGACCTATGTGGTTCTGTTCTATTATAATTATTATATTAATTTACATGTTCTAAAATAGTCGTTATAGGTATTTGTTGTTTCAAATTTTATTCTTTGTTTCTTAATTTATTCTACTCTTAATATCATTTCTGACTCTTTATGGCGATCTGAGATAGTTAAAAATAATGAAAATATTTTCTCAAATCATATTAATATAAGAACATAACTCTCCAATATTTATGGCTACAGACTCATTTTCTCTAAAAAATTTGGACCCGATTTCGAAATTTATTGTGGATTATGTTCATAATTTATCTACCTATACTTTCTCATTATATTATTTAAATGAAATTTTGATGATAAATTCTTTGAGTTGAATATAGCGTCTTTTTTATTGTCTTCTATATATCATGTTTATCACACCCAACATTTATAGAAGTTAGGTGTAAATTTCCTACTATTCATGTGGAATTTTACTCAAACTTAGTAATGATAAAATTATTCATAAAATTCTCTATTTCAAAGGATGTATCCACTTACACATTCGCATTCTCTTCTAGTAAATGGAGCAAACTGTTTATTACTCTCAAGGAAGTTTGTGTTTTTTTACGATTTTGGTGTTGTAGTCTATTGTGACTAAATGTCGTGAAATTTTGATGTCTTAGATAATACTGTTTAAAGGCATTTATTTTAAAGGCATTTCTATTCTATAACTAGAGATTCATATATTGAAGGCATATTATTTCTGAATATATTGAAGGCATAATTAAGATTATGTTGACGGAAAACATTAAATTCTATTCAATTTACTTACGATGGTCAAAACCAACTAAAATTTGGTTTAACTTTGATTGTGCAGAGACGTTACCTTTAGGATTCTATACCGTCTGCAAATTCTTAAAATTCATTCTGTCTATTATTAATCTTGCCAGAGAGAAAATCTATTTTCTTGCTTTGCAAAACGCTCCCCATACACAAAAAATGCAATAAGGTTTATTGTTCCTCTTTCATTCTGGCATTTTGTTAAAGAGTTGCCTCTAACGTTGCTACCTTTTCTTTAATTGTTTCTTTTGACCGCTCCATAGTTCTCTTGCTTTCTGCAAAATCTGAATTATTATCTCAATTAATGTCCCTACCTTTATTCTTAGTCAATGCACTGCTAATTCTCATCTTTCAACCTCTTTCAATTTATTGATCAGAAGTGTATTTCCTTAATTAAAAAAAAATTAGTTACCTACCTGCGTTATACTGTAAATGTCTGTGATAATTGATATGGTAGTCTTCCAGTGTTTCTCAAAATTTATTCTTTAGAAGTGGTAACCTTGCATTGTGAAATTATTTGGCCTCCAGTACCATTCATCTCCCACTTTCCTTTAGCATTTCTTTTGAAATGAACTTTTCTCACATTATTTAGCTGTCGATCTTTTACTCTCATATCATTTCAGAACTTTTCATTAACATCCCAACTCTTTTCTTTTTTCATATCTCTATTTCAACTTCTGTTGGAAACATAAGTAAATTAGATTACACTGTATTTTTTCTACCAATTTATCGTTTTGTTGGAAATTTCGCTGTTGCATTAAAAGTTTGAAACCGTTTAAGTAGTTTAACAAAATGCTTTGATTTCCAAATTACTTCCTTTTGGCATCTACTATTCTATCCGTAATCCTGCCTGTATTTTATTTTCCGATCCCTCAGTTAAATATGTTTAAAGTTTGTAGAGTGCCATATTTGAAGATTAAAATTTATTAACAGCAATGTTCCTCAGCATTAATCTACTATTCTCATTCTTTTTTACATATCAGATTATCAATTATCAGTTTTTTGCAGATAATTCCAATTAACTTAACTTATATTCATAATTTTGAAACATTACCATCCAATAATTAGAAATATTTCATGAGAGAGATATAACTTTGAAACAATTCACCTCTGTGCTTTCTTTAATATTATCAGGTTCAAAAAAAAAGATTCGCTTCTTTCGAAAAATTCAAAACTCTGTTCATCATTTTATCTAATGGTAGCAATATACGTAACAATAAGAAATTAGAGAAAATAAATTCAAACCTTCCTTTAAGTTGTTATTTTGAACTATTTTATCTGTATCAGTCTCTCTCCTATACTATTTGCCTTCAATTGTTCCTGCTAAAGAAATTCATGGAATATTTTGAACTTTGTTTTATTTGTTTAAAGAGCAGAAGTGTCAGTCAATAAATCATATACATATATTAGCGGTTAGCGGTTAAAAATTAAAATTTATTTATACACTTGACTGAAATTTTTTCAGTCATTTTCATGGTAACGGCTTATAAAATTGCTTATCTTAAAAGTAGCATTCAAATAACAAAATCGAGATGATAGACATCATATATTTTTTGATAACCAATTTTTTTCAAATGCATTATCAAGCAGATATTTTGTTATGGCTTTTTGCTTTGCATTTCCAATTTTCTTGCATCCTTATTCTCGCAGCTGTTACTGCTTTATCAAATATGGTTTTTTAGGGTAATGCTCAAGTGCAGCGTGCATTATTTATTATTATTATTATTATGATTATTATTATTATTAATTTATTAATTTTATATTATTATTATTTATTATTATTTATTATTATTATATTATATTATTATTATATTATGTATTGATTTATTATTATTATATATTATTATGATTATGATTATTACTATTATTTATGATATCTATTATTATTATTATTATTCTTTATATTCATTATATATTATTATCTATATTATTATAGTTATTATCTATTATTATCTATATTTTATATTTATTATTATATATTTCTTTTAATTGATTATTATTATTATTATGTATGTATTTATTACTATTTACATTTTATTATTCCATTATTATTATTTTATTCATTATGATTTATTATTATTATTATTATTATTTTTATAACTCATTATAAAGTTTGTATAGTATGTATTTTATTATTATTATTTATTATAATTATATTTTATTAATTATTATTATTATTTATTATATTAATCATTATTATTATTATTATTATTATTATTACTATTATTAATTATTATGATTATTAATCATTTATTATTATTACTTATTAATTATTATTATTTTGATTATTATTATGTTATTTTATTGTTATTATTAATTTTCTATTTCTTTATTATTCTTTATATTATTGTTTTATTATTTTTATATATAATTATTAATTATATTTTATCTATTATATTAATGATTATTTATATTATTATTATTCATTATTACTTTATGTATATTATTATATTATATTATTGATTATTGTTATTATTATTAGTTTTAATAATACTTTTATTTACAACCAACGACAACACAACAACAATAAAAGACAACAACTTATAATATAATATAACTATAACTATAATATAATAATAATATAAAGTATAATGTAATAGTATATAATATATAATATAATATAAGTTTAATTAATATAATATACATAATATAATATAATTAAATATATATATATAATAATATAATAGATAATAATATAATGTGAAATATATTTAAAAATTTTAATAAACTTTAATATAATAAATATTAACATAATATAAAGAATATAATATAATGTGGATAATATAAATATAAATTAATATAAATATAATATAATATAATATAAATAATATAATATATATAATCATATATAATGATAATAATACTATAATTAATACTTTAATGATAATTAAATAATATTATAAATAATATATATACATTAAAAATTATCAATATAATCTAATTAAAATATATCCTAATCATGAATATCGATGAATTTCCGTAATGACTAAATAAATTCATAATAACCATAATAATTCAAATATAATAACAATAATAATATAATACAATAATAATAAAATAAAATAATAATCAATAATAATACATGAAAATAGTAATATAATGTATATTATAAGAATAAATAATCAATATTTGTGATATATGAGATTAATATAATTGAATAATGAATGAAATACAGCTTAAAAACTAATAAAAAATACAAATGATCATACATTAGTGTAGCAACTTTCCAATAACAATGACGCACATGATTACGATAGTGATTATCTTTGATAATGATTAATGATAATCGATATGCACTATAAGTCTCACATACATGTATTATAATAATAATATAAAATATATATCAATAAATAACTAATAATTAATCAAATACATAATAATATCAATAATACATGAATAATATAATATATAATAATAAATACATAATTCAATATATAATAATAATAAACAATCAATAACTGAATATTATTCACAATAATTTATTATATATTATTATTATCTGATTATTATTATGATTACATCATAATTGTATGAATCAAATTTATTTAGCTCTTATTATCCTTTGTTATTATTATCATTATTTTGATTCATATGCTTCATTTTTATCTTTGAATGTTATTAATTATAATCTATTCTTTATCTATTCAATTTATTATTATTATTCCGGTTGAATTATTAGTATATATATATTATTTATTATTGGTATGTTATTATGTACTGAATATTATCGTGAGGTGAGAGGAAAATTATTTATTCATTAATAATATTTAAATTTGATTATTATTATTCTTATATTCATTTATTATTATTATTACTTAGTTATTGTTTTTCTATTCTTATTGGATTTGGGATTCGTTAGTATGGGATTTCATTTAATTTGATTATTACTGATGTAACTTTAGATATTTCAATGTTATTTTCTTATATTATTATTATTGTATATTATTAATTATTAAATTATGACTGTCTGATTGCTTGGTAGTGATTGAATTCTGATGACGATATTTTCAGAGTGGATGATGTTTCTTTTAAAATGTTGTTCTGAGTGGTCTGCGTCTTACAGTTTAATTTCCTCTTGGTCAGTGTAGAGGGGGATCGTTTTAGGTGTGTGTTGTGCATGTGTGACTTTATCTGGGTGTACAATGTGTTTCTGAATTTGATTTGTGTACAGAGCTGCGTGAAGAAGAGAAGTTACGTATGAGCATTGCAGTGGGAAGGTAGGAGAGTGCAATGTGGCATGAGTTCTGGGGTGTCTGGCCTTGTTAAAGAATTGTGTGCCAATCATGTCCAGGATTTATGTCTCTGAGCTTTAGAGATTTTGGTTTCTTCGTGGTAGCGATGTGTTGTTGTGGTTGTTGTTGATGTGCTTCCTCGTCTAGATTCCTTAGTTAATTATCTTTTGTGTCCGTTGGAGATTCTTTATCGCGCTCTCTAGTCAGTAGTGCGGTGCCAGTTGGAGAGAGGTACGTTAAGAGTCGACGAATTGCTATTGTTCTACTTTTGAGTGGATGTTAATTATCTCGTTTGTGAAGTGCACTCGTGCCAGTGATGGTTCTTATATGTGTCAGTTTCGTTGTTGGCAAACATGAATTTATGCTTGCTCAAACGTTAATCCAGAGAGTATTGTAAGTTTATATTACAAGGGTGAGCAGCATGGTTGCCTTATAGTTGAGACTGGAGGGAGTGAAGCACCAGTTAGCAGGCTGATGGTAGCATATAAAATTAATAGAGAAATTAGTGTTTTCTGAGTGCGGACACTGTTTTTTGTTTAGCCAATTTGAGTTGGAGGATAGTTTTGTCTGATCTCAGATTTATACTCCGTTTTCAGCTCGGGTTGTATAGCATATAGCTGATATCATCTGCAACGTAATTGTTTATGATATCGCTGGTCTGTTTTGTAGTTGTTGGTTACTGCCGAAAAAAAGAGCTTGTAATATCATACGGAATATATGTTTATATATATTATATATTACCTATATATAATATATATACTATATAGCTACTATATATATATAGTATTATATAGTAATATATTTAACAGTTATATTACTATGATATATTATATATATAATATTATATTATATATATATTATATATAGTATATAGATATATACACAAAGATTATTACATATATATATAATATATTATATATATATTATATATATGAGTATATATATATATATATAATAGATATATATAATATATAATATTACTATATACTATATATATATATATAATACATATTATACATATCATATATATATAAGAGTATATATAATATATAGATAGATATATTATATATATAGTACTGATATATATAATATTTATGATATATATGGTTATATATTTATATTACTATTATATATTTATATATAATATAGATAATATAATTAGTAATCTATATTAATATAATTATGTTATATAGTATATATATATATACGATAAGTAGTAAATATACTATATACTATATCATAGAAGCATTAATATATTCATATGGATATACAGCTATATATATAGCTATATAATAGTATCATATATAATTAGTATA
Organism: Trachelipus rathkii; assembly: GCA_015478945.1. Taxonomy (NCBI): domain Eukaryota; kingdom Metazoa; phylum Arthropoda; class Malacostraca; order Isopoda; family Trachelipodidae; genus Trachelipus; species Trachelipus rathkii. The sequence continues at coordinate 20,681 of JABUQX010043587.1, read as the reverse complement.
TACCTATAATATATATATAATACCTAATATAATCATGATATATATATAATATATATAATATTATAGTAATATACATACTATAAACTACTATATATATATTAGTATTATCATTTATATATATATAAGTTAGTATATATATATATATACTATATATATATATAATAATATTATACTATATTATATATACCGATATAAATATATAAATACTATTATATTATACTAATACCATCAATCACTACCTAATTATAATATAATTACTCTAATATATTACTATAACATCATCCTTATCCTACTAATATGACCCCTATAGCGTACTATATCTATATATACATATCACCGTATATAAATATATACTCATATAATATTACATATAACTACTTATCATGCTGCCCAATGTGTGATGCTGACCTTGTGTGTGATGCACACTATTGCCCTTTCACAATATGAATTAATACTGTAACACCTTACTATTATATCAAATTATGTTACACCCTGAAGAGAAACTTCCATCCGGAAAACAATCTGTTTGTCATGTACTATGAACATTAGCATGTAGTTGTTCCAAGAATTCCCCATGTAAGAAAGCTAAATTTAAATTTTTGTATGGACTATCTACGCAACAGGAAGGCATTAAATTCGAATGTCAAAATGAGACTCCTTGAGTAAAAGTCCCTGGATCACCAGCAGGTTTTGTGGAGTCGGACGAGTCGGAGTCGGAGTCGCGGAGTGCGAGGGAGTCGCGTAGTTTTGAAGAGAGCCTGGAGTACGGAGTCAGGAAGTCGGAGTCGGAGTCAGGCAATGTTTGAAAAGGGTGGAGTCGGAAGAGCGGCAGTCGGTAATTTTGAAGAGCGGTGTAGTCGGACGGAGTCGGAGTCGGAGTTCAAAAGTCCGGCTAATTTTAATAAGGGTGGAAGTCGGAGTCGGAGTTCGGAAGTCGGAAGATCGAAGGTTAAGTTTCATAAGGTGAGTCGGACTCGCGCAATCGGAGTCGGTGTAATTTCAAGAGGTCGGACAGTTCGAAGATCGAGTTGGCAGTCGGTAAGTTTGAAGAGGGCTGGTCGCGGAGTCGGAGTCGGCCAGCTCGGAGTCGGAGTCGGAAAATTTTTGAACCGACTCCACAACCCTGCTGGTCACTACTAAGCTTTCATACGATATAAGAAGAGGTACGTGCCATGATTTTGGCTGCATCAACAAAGCCGGCTCAAATAAAAACATTGATAAAAATTGTGCTAATGTGTTTGATGGATAACTAATTTTAATTGAATTTGAAATGTGTCACCATATCAATTTATTACAATGCACAATAAAAATGAATTTCGGAAATGCCCTTTAATTTTACTTTCTTGCTAGAGCTGGTATTCTTCTCTCGACAAGTTTTTGGTAACACCAGTAGTAACTTGAATTCTCATACCTTTATGATTGAAATTAGTGAAATGAAATTAGCAGTGAATTGATTAAAAAAAGGAAAAAAACACTGTCATATTTGCAATAAAGAAAGTGAGTATTTTCTGTATAATAGCTTAAAGAAAGTACGAAATCGCTACGAAATATCCCTAATAAAAAGTGCTCTCCTCCCATTATAATATTCCCTCTTGACGACAAAAAAGAATATATATATATATATATATATATATATAATATATATATCAACTAAAAGCCTATCACCCTACAAACTATAATAACCTACCCTAATACACTAAACCCCTTAACACCTACCTATCATACCACCCATAAAACACCCACGCCCCCCGACCCCCCACCCTAACTCTAAGTTAAACCACCCTCGCACCACAACCACAATAACCTTCAGACCAATAAAAACACTACCCATACATCAACAGATTGACCCGCACAACAAACAGGCACCGTTAACTACACACTCATCCACCACTACCCGAAAAATCACCCCCCCGACACGCAACCACACTTAACCTACCTAACTGCATCCTCAGTAGCCAAATATCAGAGTAACCGCACCAGCAACCTCCCGCACCCCCACACGTACATATAACCCAGCAGACCCTTATAACCGCCACCATCAAATTACTACATATCAATTATACATATACAGTATAAACGTAACCACCACCTCTACATATATACTATACTATTAGATTATAACGTACATAATATAATAAAGCATAAGTATAAGTTAAAAAGCACTCAACGCACCATCCTACACTTATCATAAGCCCCTACACTTCATATACCTTACCCTATAACCTAAACACCTACATTACGCCCATATACCTCATATATCCCAAATACTACTAACTACATACTCAGACAGCACGATAACATCATCCATACTAAGATCACTCACCACACTCCATAGTACCAGCAAACACCAAGATGACAACTCTCTCAATAAGCAAGCAAATCCGCCCACGACCCAGACATAATACGAACGTAAAGACCCCAGTCAACTCTATCCTCTACACAGCAGAACTCAATACAGATCCATCAACCCCCTCAACCCACAATCACCCAAACGAACTCCAAAAACACCCACACCATATCGCCCCGACCAGGGAACCCTCTCTGCAAAGACCCACACATCACGCAAGCCAACTCACCTTGACCAACGCCCACCAATCTCAGGCATACCAAAGACCTCAAAAATCTATCCAACATGACATTCGAAACAACAAAAAACCACAAAATAGCAATGGCACACGTGTCCTTCACTGCCACTTCCACCTCAAGAGCGCACCAAAAAAGAGTAGAGCCGCGCACGGGTTAAACCACTCTACTCGTTACAAAGACTTCTTCCCATTTCTCGGCCCAGCATCGCACATCCTAATTGGCTTGTTAAATTCAACACCAGACACACTCTTCCAAGCGTAAAAGATCAACCCCCGTGGTGACGACCCAAATGAACAACTATGGCGAACTTACAAACACTCTACGAGCTACTCATATCTATCACTCAGCCAGACATCACGTGCCTTAATCTCAACAAAAACCATTTCAACCCTTCAGGGAAACCACTAGGTACCGAAAGCTACATTAATAGCATGACGAGACAGACAGACCAGCGGTTCAGGAATAGCTCTCACCCTGAGGGCATATATACGTAGAAGAGGTATTTCAGGGGGGGATACAGAGAGATGAGCTGTCTAGTGCTTATATGACAGACCGACGTGAGTTGAGTCTATCGCGGGATGCCAAATAGGACAAC
>JABUQX010043587.1:0-12500 GCA_015478945.1 Trachelipus rathkii | reverse complement strand
TTTTAATATTAATATATATATTCTTTATACCCCAAAACAGTAATTAGATCATAGTTATAAAAGTAGTATTATGTGATTATTCAAAGTAATAGGCAAAATAATAATAACTTATAATATATTAAGATGAATACAGGTATACTCGTAGAAGCCTAAAAGAACTTAAATATTTTATTTTTATAAATAATAAAAATTAAAGATAGAAGCAAATACTTAATTAGTTTGTCCACATAAATTATATTTTATTCTATGCAGTATGATATAAGTTTGTATATACTGTATATATATAATATATATATTCTTATAAGATTATTAATTAAATATAAATCATAAATAAATGATATTAGTTTAGATTATTATTTTAGTAATACTAAATTAATAACTAGTACTTTTTTAAAACTTTGTCTTACTTCTATAACCTTAAAGGTAATGTTATATATATCATATATGTAATAATAGTTAATGAATAAATTATAAATTATGTGACTTTTATGAATATAGTAATGATAAACTTTGAACTTTTGTTGGAAAGTAAAAATAAATATAATCTGAATTTTGTATGGAAATAGGCGAAGTTTTAACAACTTTAATGTGAAATGTATTTCGTTGTATGAAAATGATAAATAAAATTTGATCATAGTAGATAATAATATATGAAAGGGAGGGTGAAACTAAAGAAGTTGCCCAGCATGACATTTATTACTTTCCTCCGAAAACTCACATGAGTTAGCTACAGAAAAAATTTTTAGATAACATATATAGAATCAGAGTAATGAAAGTTTAAGTTTTAATGATAAATATGGAATGTTAATGGAAAATAAAAATAAACAATTTTTACTCCAATATATTTTATGACTACAAGGAAGGGTATTGAGATTCTTTTTATGATCTCCATATATGAGTATAGGAAACTTGAAACTGAAAGACGGACATGAAATGCAATTATGTTAACCATAGAATTATCATCATAGAATATTCCAAGCCGTGTTCTATGAAAAAAACTCAGTGTATGAAAAATATATGATATTTTTATTAAAGGTTATATTTTATACATAAAAGAATTTACCCCAGATGAAGAGGAACTTTTTTCAAACTCGCAAACAATGTGTGTGCTCAGATAGGTCGTGAGAACTGCATCTCTGTCGGCCTCCTGTAGAACGGATTGAAATTGAATATCCTAAGGTGGTACGCCAACACGAACTGCATTTTAAGGGTTACCTCACTTCTGCCTCCTTCCGCGAGTGGAGTTGGGTCTCCGGAACCCCGTCTTTGGTGATTCTTGCGGTTGCTCGCGGGGGTTCCTCCGCCCCCTCCCTACGGGTATGGAAAACGTCCCCCCCTTCTGTCCCACCGCTCGGCTCGAGCCCCTAAAAGATGAAATTTTCATAACGCTTAGTTTATCGCCGAAAGAAAATAAGACAGTGGTTTTAGTGACTCTAGTATAAGAAAAATCCCTACCTTTTTTATTTACGTAGAAAATTAATTTGAGCTTTCCAATTTAATCTCTCGAATACGCCTGGAGAAAATATTCACATATATAATAAGCTTAGATTTTGACTACCAGAGCTTAAGATGCTCTCTCCAGAACTACAACAACCAAGAATTCTTAAATTAATGTACACCAAAATATTGTTATTAAAATAATACACTAAAACACTAGTATATATAACAAATAATAAAAAATTAAAAAATAAAAAAAAATAAATTTTATTTGCCATTTATTATTACCATACAAATCATTACTCGACTGTATCTTACCATATATTAGTTTATACATAGTTTTACTTATGTACCTATCTAGTTTCGTGAGTAATAGTTCGTTCGCGGTGATAATACTTCTTAGTAGTTTTTGTGATAGAAACTATATATATATATATATATATATATATATATATATATATAATATATATATATATATATATATATATATATATATATTATATATATTATTATAAATTATAATATATTATATTATAATAATATATATATATAATTTATATATATTATATATATATATATTATATATATTATAAGTACTATAATATTATACTATATAAAATATAAATTATTAATTAATTAAACTAAACACACGTTAATTGTCCCGCTAAGTAATGCTAACGTTGATGTCGATTGCAAGGTAATGTATTTTTAAATAACTCTACTTGCGTGGATATATACTATGTATTATCATTGGATATATAAGATATGGTAATATTAAGTACAGAAGGGAATTTCCCAGCTCCCAAGCAGTGCAATGCTCAGATAAGATAATCTTTATATATATACAATAAATATATACTGACCACACTGCTTCGAGGCCTATCTAACCTATATTTAGACCAGTAAATCACTTAAAGTTGGTCCTTTATTTTAAATATCAATATAATTATTATTATTAATTCACAAATAATATTTATTATTATGTGTGAATATGAGAAGGAATCAGATAAGATAAGTGAATAATATTTTAGCATACTTCCTTCACGAAATTAATTATCAAATGTCGCTTTACTAATTGTACTATAATTATAAAGTAAAAATAATATTATATAAGATTAGATAAGTATATTAATGTTATTATAATTATTTGGCTACACTCGAACATACGTACATTAAAATAAATTATAATTATTCATATTTGTCTTAAAAAGTATTGATTATTACTGATATTGTACAAAATATGCTATCTAAAAATGTATGATTAGTTTCATGTAATCCAGTGAGTTGCCTATTTATTCTCTCGATGTTTAAATGTATATATATCAGTACTACATTAAAAAAAGACGATTGATTTATTAATCTATAGGTACCTAGCTACCAGTTTTTAATGAAGATTTAATCTTCGCAGAATTCTATTAGAGTGGCGATTAAGGTAGTCATAGCAACCCGGGCTCCTTTAACTTCTTGTCACTTGAACTTATCCAGACCATAGCATCGGATAGCTTAAGCCATTTGTGAATTTTAAATATAAATTATATATAAGTGAGTTGAAATTATTACAATAAAGCTAGTAAACGTTGTTTTAAAAAAGTTTCATATATAGGTAGTAAAAAAGTTCGTAAACATATAATAATTTTAATTTTTTTATCCTTCAATTGCCGTCTTAAAAAAAAGTTATGAGCATCGCAAATAGCTTTCTTACGAGCAATTGACAAATATTAAATTAGCTTTAAAACTGAATATAAATCCTAAATATATTTAATAAATTTATTGTATTACACAAAGTTGGACAAGTACGTAGATGCTAAATTATTCTTCAAAGAGTATAAACCCCAAAAAAACTTAATTTCAAATATTTTATAAGTCCAATTAATGTGTATATAGTCCAAATATTTGACTGTTAACCAATCATACTGATTATAAAAGTTATAAATTTGAATTATAATAAAATTATCATTCGTAAATTTTAGTGCGGGCCTATAATTGTCATTTTTTATCTACTCGTTTATTGTTTTTACGAAATTTATTTATTTAAATTTCCTTATATATAATATAGTAGCTTAAATACATTGTTATGCCAACTGTGTGTTATAGACATTAATAATACAGCAAAGAGTAAACCATATTATAAGTTTTTTTAGATCAGTTCCCAAAAACTAAGAGAATCATTTATTATTTTAATGAAGTGGTATATACCATATATATATTATGCATAATTTCACTTTATATCCTCTAATTGATAACTCTGACAACAGTTTTATAGCTTAATTAAATAATGATTCAAAACATACACACATTTTAATAATAATAAAGATTGTGCGAAATAATCATATTAAATAATAATAATAGGACATATTTTTGGGTAATTATAATAATAAATAAAAATATCATATTGTATTTAAGGGCGGATACTATTTTTACAAGATTAAAGATTTATTTAAAAATAGTTCAGGGACTATATATATATATATTATATAGTACTATATATATATATATATATATATATAACTATATATATAATATAATATATACCTATATATCATATAACTACTTATACTCCATACTATATATATAACTATTCAGGACCTCACCATAATGAAATCCATTTTACACCATTGTACCAAAACGCACAATTACGTGAGCGATGTATGTAAAAGCTAGAATCTAATCTTGCAAATTGATTTTATGTAACAGAAGTGGTATTTAAATTCTTCAGGTACAGTTAATTTAATCATTTTTTTAACTTTGTTATTGTCAAATTAAAATAGGATCAAATCAAAAAGGTGTGTTATAATATGTAATATTTATGCATTAATCTTAATATTGAATATTTAATGACCAGTGTTTCATAAAAAGACCTGAGTTTTATTATAATGGTTAAATTTGTTGCAGAACACAGCCATCTGAAAATGTTCCTAATTTATTGATAAAATAAAACAAGTACTGATGGTAATATTATAAGTTGCATACGCATAGTCATACTAATAAAAACAATCATGTTCCCACATTATCTACATAAGTTTTAAATATGATTTTTAATTATTGATCTATATGTAAGCAATAAAAAATTTCTCATTTTAGTGTACTTCATATAATATTTTTTTTTTTTTATTTTTTTTTTTTTTTTTTTTTTTTTTTTTTTTTTTTTTATTTTTTTTGTAATTGTGGAGTTGGCAAGAGGTCAATTATACTATCATGAATAACTGTATTGAAACCATATATAAAACATGTAAAAAATAATACAATGGTATACAAACATTATGAAGTTATTTTTTTTTTATACTTGATATTCGGAGAACATATCAATTTATTAGTTTTATCTTTAATTTCACTTGTTGACAATATCCCGTTGTTACTAAAATCAAAGTATTCTCATTAATAATTATTTCTTCATCAATTTGTGTACTTATGAAGAAATACTTATTTGATACTTTTTCAGGTTATATTTCCCTCTTAAAATGTCTCAAAATAAATTTTTGCAAATTAATTTTTTTCATGATTTTAACAATTAAAATTAAAAAAAAATCATATTTTATAATGTTAAGATTCAATAAAGTATATCCTTAAAAATGAGTATGTTAATTGTATAATTATATACAATTACAATAATATATATATTATATATATATATATATATATATATATATTATATTATATATATATACTATATATTAATATATATAGTATACATAAATATATATTATATATATATATATATTATATATAAAATAATATAATTATGGTAAAGGTATAGCAACTGAGAGACTTCCAACATTATATGTTCTGAAAAATTCTGTCTATAAATCAATGTATATCCGACATGTTATTATATAATAATAATAATAATAATTAATTGTAAATAATAAATAAATATATATAATATATAATAATATAATTTATTATAAATCCTAATAAAATAATAAATTAATAAATATTATAAAATTATAATGTATTAACTTTATTCTGCGAGACCAAGTATATTATACATATGGATTTGAATTGATTGTACTCGCGACTCTGAGACGTTTTAATGTGAACATTAGTGGAGTCCCTTTGTGCTTATAACAGTGAATTATATATTAATATAAACTAAAAGAATCAGATTTAATAATAACTTATATAAAGACACACTATTTAATTATTTAAAAAACTAATAATTATAAAACATATGAAGAAAAATAAGTACTAAATATAGCTTTCGTTGATAATATTATATATATATATAACTTACTATATTTATTTATCTAGTAAGTTATATATATATATTATATATACTGGTATATATATATATATATATTATAGTAAGCCTATATATATATATGGGCGTAGGCAGGAGGTGGCACTTGCCCCCCCTAAATCTTGTGAAACAAAAATTATGAACTTATTATGTTTGCCAGACGACGTTTTTAAATTAAGGGTTTAGTAGTAATGAAAGAAAACTGAAAATTAAACTATCAATCTTTAGATATATGTAAGTGTGGTATTATTAGGCGTAAATTAACTTAACAGTTGTATATCTGATATTTTTTTTAAAGTTTTACTGTTTTCATTTTCAATTATTTGGACTTAAAGTGTCGAACTAAACTTGGTTGTTTTGTTACAGTCTTGAATTCTTCTTTGGATTATTCTTCCGCTAGAACTTTCCTAGCTATGTCGAATTTAGCATTTGTCTCCTGCCAAAGCTGTTAACATCAATCTTTAGGACAAGCGCCGAGGTGGCCATTTCATGATATATCAGCTGCAAGACCAGTCACATTTAAAAAACTCCTAATTGCCAGAAATAAAAGAAATTGTCACAGCCAATTTTGAAGACCATATTTTATATATATAATTATTAAAGTATATATATATTATATATATAATTATATATATATATGATATATATATATATATAGTTATATATATAGTAATAGTTAGTAGTTTCTAATATATATATAAATTATATATATATATATAAAAATATCACTCTCTCTCCTCTCTTTCCTCCCCCCCCTCTTGATGAAAATTTATCAGCATAATACGCCCATTATAATATATATATATATATATATATATATATTTAATATAGTTCATAATCTAAATCTCAATTATATTAGCACTCTCTATACTTAAGTATATATATATAAGGCATAGCTAGGTATATATATATATATTATATATATATATATAATATTATTATTATAAGTATAGTAATGTATATATATTATTGGTTAATATAATATATATTTTGATCCCAATCAAATGTTAACGTGTTTGGTGTTCAGATTAAGGTAAGTAGCTAATGTTCCATCTTTGTTGATGTAGTTTAAGACTTTTTTAAGACAGTATAACAGGCAGTAAAAGCCAACGATGGGTGCCTTATCAGAGACTCTTCCCTAGTCAATCTCACTACCCAATACTATTGGCTCATGTTGGCAAATCCATCAAAGCACCCTAGGCTCGTCAATTTGTTGCTGTAAACTTACCCAAATTCCCACCAATTTGGCTTGAGTCAAAACAATGTAATATGCAAATATGGTACCCAAATTCATTTATCCACATGCATTAATAACTAAGTTATGGTCACACCTGCTCATCTAAACAATTGTTATATATAACTTTGCTTACTTATATGAACTGTTTAATGTTAAGGGCTAACATTAGATGGCAAGCAAAAACAACCCATCCATAAAAAAAAAAGGAACAGGACTCTGATATCGCGGTTCAAATGTTTTAAAACTACCTACTAGATGATATACTCAACTGATGTCGCTTCCTCTGGCAGGACTTATCGTAATTTGACCAAAATTTAACAATACCCTATTTACTGTGAAATGCGATGCTTTTCTCTGAGTTTTATTTATCAACGAGTGGCATTGCGTGTTCTTCTGTTTATTTTCTCTCCTTATTATGCCCCCCTGGTCACGACTGTCCATGTTACTACCATGAAAGAGTATTCATATTTGGTGTCTCTGTTGTTATTATCAATTAGTATGTTATAAATTACTTTTGCGTTTAGACTTTTTATTCAGCTTCTCACATAGAGAGAAGTACTCGCTCTATGGTCTACATAAAAATGGTTTACGAAATAATTCAAACGCCTCCTAAGAGTTTTCACCTAAAACCCAGAAATCATCCTTGTTGCTTTACCTGTGCACTCTTCTCTAGCATATCTAAGTCTTTCTTTTAAAATAGGGGCCCAAATTGTGCACAACGTTACCTATTCAATACCCAGGAGCTATTTCAGAGATGAGAGACACTCCTAAAGATAAAAGTCACTACTTTCTCTAATTTCTTTTCAGAATTACTTGTATAAACAACATGCGAAGTAGTTCTATTAGTGCCCAGCATCTTATTAGGCTTTATTCCTAGCTTCCAGACACTGATTAGATTGTAAAGGTTTCAAGATTTTGAACTGCTTTTTCTCTTGCATATCTCTTTTTCTTGGTTCACAGACTAAAGCCAATCCCCATTCATAATCGTAGTTTAAAACTTTTTATGGCTGGAGTAAATTTGTGTATATAGAAAGAGAACTTTTACACTTCTATATACTATTTAAAAATTACATTTTTCATGTATTAAAGACCACACCGAAGAAGTTTATCAAGATCATTTTGAATCTATTAGTGCATCTCATGTAGTGCTCGACTATTTCCTAAACTGAATGTGTTGGTGTGCCACTTTAGTATTCATCTGCAAACTTAGAAACCTTTGCATTTAAGTCGTCCCTGGTTCTAAATCATTTATATATATGCAGGAACATTAGTGGCCCCAGCAACTGAACCCTGGTTAATGAAGGGACATTCTCTCTTCTAATAATGTTTCCCATGATGATTATGTGCCATTGTGTTGTACACTACTGTTTTCTGATTTTTACGTCAACCAGCTCTATTAAGTCAACATAGGGTGTACCACTCCAGACCGGTATTAACTCACAGTTGTCTATTAATTTTTTGTTTCATCAGCCTTGTATTGTGTGTTGTGGTCGATCTCTTAGTCATAGATTCTTTACGTGTTCTAAATATTTTAATTATACTGTGTTGTCCTCGGTCGATTGCAGGTCAGTAATGTATTTCCATAAATTCTAAGAAAGGTTTTGTCTGACTTGACGCTAGCCCCTTTCTTGAGATATTATCCCGTTGCTGGGCAGTCCATTATCGCTTTTATTCCTTGTTATTTTCTAATTAATTTCTGCTATTATGACGCTTTTCTATTAACTTTCCGAGAATCCTTTACAACCAGAGATGTTAACATCATAATACTGGCCTCTTAATAATATTCCCAAATCTTAGGCTAATCTATATTTACGTTCTTATAAATTTGGACCAACAAAACAAGATGCCAGTGTTTTCCGTAGTCATCTTTCGGTACCTCATTTCCATCAATAGTTATAGTGATTGCTTTTAAATTATCAATACTCAGTGTCCGCTTTGCATATTAGTTGTAGGAAGTACTTATAGCCCTCTTTCACAGAATCTACTATAGGTAGATCCAGATCTAGGAGACCATAGCAGCAGTGCTCTACTGGGTCAATACTTGATCTAATAAACGTTTTGATATTCTTTGTTAATCAAATTCAAACTTTCTGTAAGCTCCGTATAATATGTTTCATGCATACAAGAACTATTAGTTCCCAAACTATTATCTAAGAGTTCCAGAGAGACACTTGAAGCAAAAGAAGCATTGAAAATGTTTGACCATTTCCTTATCTGAACTCCACTAAATTTTCTTTCAATTTAATTGGACCAATTGTCCCTATTGCTTACTTTTAAATTTATAAAAAGCTAAAAAACATGTTACTATACAGATTTAATACTGTTGGTTTGCTAACATTAATTTACTGACCTCTCTCTTTGCCTTTCTTATTTGATTGGTTAAGTTCATTTATTTATTTTTAATTTTCTAAATCATCTTCCCTATTACACCTTTGAAATTTTTAAACATCTACGCTTTTCATAATTTTTTCATACTTTATTATCTCTCCTTATTATTTCTCCACCAATTCAGGGTTGGTTTCTCTCTTTGCCACCTGTCGTGTCCTATTAAGGGTTCTTTTGATCAAATATAGGTAGGTCTCGGTATGTACCTGGCCAGATTCAAGGGTTAAAACAGATTTGTTAAAGTATACGAGACCGATTTAAATCTGGGTGTATCCATAACAAATTACATAACCTGATTGATCAAGGTCCCTAAACCAAGACCTTAACCTTTATATAGATTCGGATGGTGCTGGAAATACACTCAGCCACCTAACATGTATAGTGTATGAATTCTGCATTGCTGTAAACGCGTGAGAGCAAGTGAACTCTGCGCAGATCAGATTGAGTTGGTGTTGTCTCCCTCCATATATAGTATACTGTAAGTAACAGTGAAAGAAGGTTTAAAGTTATAAGTATATATGGTGATCTGAGAATGTTTATATAAGTTTAGAGATAGTGCTTAACTATAGTGATAAGTATATTATATATATATAATATAAATAGTTGGCTAAAATGTAGTTTAGTATATATATAGAGGTTATATTATATATCTATCAAATGTTATATATATATAGTGTATAATTGTATATATATATATTAGTTCAGTGTATATAACTTTAAATATTTATTGTCTTAATTTTTTTTTTTGAGATTGCTGTTTCCGTCTCGGGATGAATATAAAGTATATTTTGTCTAAAATCATTTCATTGATAATCATAAAAAGCTATTTATAACAATAATAATTGGTTTACTATGTATCAATACCCAGAAAAGAATATCAAGAAGTGTATTATACCTATGCGAAGGAATAAAGCGTAATTTCATTAGGCGGTTATAATCTTTCAGTATTAGTTTGAAATATCAGAACCTGAGGAAATATTGATTTTTTTATTTCTATTGACTCGTTTTTTTTAAATATCGTTTTTTCCTCTCCATCTGAAATACTTGCCAATATTTTGCATATGTACATAGAAATATTTCAGTTTATATTCGTGTTATTAATAAAATTTTTATGATATGTTTAAGTTTCCAGTTCTAAGAATGATGATTTGTATACACATGGGAAATTGGGATAATTTACCAAGCGTTTCAGGGCCTTAGTGATTTTGGATTTTTTAAAAAAAAGTAATATATTGTGTTTATAGCAATTTCGTACCCGATGGCTAACCTTGCTGTAAGTTTTCAAAAAAAACTTGTATTTTCATTATTCCATATTTATCAATATTCTTCGATCTATTGTAACTTTTAATGAGTCTCTAGGATCATATCGATTAAAGTCTCTTGATGTAAGTAAAGGTAAAAGTAAATCTGCATTATAGGCTATGTGTTACAAAGTTATTCAAGGTGAGTGTTTTGGTTAGGTTTGTCATTTAGTAATGTTATCTATAGGTATATACATATCCATTATATTATATATATATATTGTTACTTATATTTTATATATATATACCATTTAGGTATATATAGAAAGTGTATATATAATTATATAGGGATAACCTCACTATATTACTCATCTAAGTATCTCACTCAATATGTATTTTTGATTTTATACTATATATATGTATATTGATTATAACCTTGGATTTTATATAATTTCATAATGAATATAAATTATAGTATTATATATATATATGTGATTATTAATAAGTATAAGTAGGATTGTAATTAGTTATATTTAAGTATATATATATATATAGTGAATATAATTTATATATATATTATTATATATATATTTAGTAATGATAAATTAGTAGTTATATAATAAGTATGTTAAAAAGTATATATATCATAATTGGTTATATGTTCATTATTAAAATCTTGGGCAGCATTTCGCGTTCATCCTCTTTTTCGAGCTGTTTTATTATTTTTTTATTTTATTGAAATATATAACATAGAATGTGATCAAAATTTCAATAAAATAATGATTTTAAGATACATTTTTGTAACATTAAATTAGTGACCCCTTGTAGTGAAAATTATTAATATTTTGTAAAAAGATTACCAAGAAAAACAATTAGATTGTTTGTATTGGGTTTTTATGTTAAAATTGCGTTTTAGGACCCAAATACCTATGTACTGACGATCTCTTTATAAGCTCTCTTGTTTACAGTATGCACAATAAATCCTGTTTTCTACTTAACATAATACTTACAAAATATCACAAACGCTCTCAAATCATATAACTAAAAACTAAAGCTAGAACATTAGCCAAGAGAGTGTATTACCGACATGTCAGTAATCATTGGTAGATTAATAAATTAAAAGAAAAAAAAAATAGATTATTGACCGCTCATACTAGATATTTTTATAAGTGTAGTGGATACATTCGATATGAAATTTGATGCTTTAAAATAAGGGATTAATATCTGCTTCCATCTAGTGTAAAGCCCTCCCTCGCAGTAGTTTATATTATTAAGACTATAAGATCCATTACCTTTATAGATGATTGTAACCTATAGTGGGACGATAAAAGGAATGTGATTATATGTATATATGTGTTTTTGGTATTAATTCACAGTGTAGAGAGTAATTGTGAATAGTGATAAGTGTTTGTCATATATTATTTGTTTTGAAGTTTGTTGTACGCAAATTGTAATGTAAGGAGGTTTTTATTAAGTATTGGTAGATAAGGAAGATAAATTATTATGATTGGGAATAAAGTTGAATTTTGAGGATTTTTATGTCAGTTGATTTCGTAATGTAGTGGTGAATTATGTGTATATTAGTTAAATTATTGTTTTAAATTTTATATGTACTCTAAGTTACTATTTAAAAATATGAAAAAAATCACGATAGATTATTACCTGAAAAGGTTCTCTTGGGTAGAATAAGTAATTACATAATACTTTATATATTGTTTTTTCAATTTGTTCTCATGCGGTATTTAACCTTTACTGGAACCGTGAGCATCCGTATCCATGGCAAACAGTGTGTGATGAAAATTATTCTCTTAAGTGCAGTGAAATTATCATGATTGGGATATCTTTTTATGTCACTTTTTTATATATATATATTATTAAACCAGCGTTTCGAAATCCTTGTTATATGGCAACGGGCCAAGGGTCTTCTTAATTTTATTGAGGGTCAACCAATATAGTCTCACAT